>JAHWFP010235882.1:0-13671 GCA_023313725.1 Lithobius niger
TGTTATGAGTTTTGGTCGCCCTTTTTACCAACCAAATCCCATAATATCAGGATAGCTTAAAACAATATTCTTAATTCTCGACACCCTAATCAAACACACTTTTAATGGGAAAAAGGATGAGAGAACAAGTAATGCTTTTTATCTTTGGTTTTATTTTATACGTTGTCCCTAGTCCATCAATCTCGCCACCATAAAATTAGGTGGACTGTACATTTAAATCAACGGAAGTTGGCAGAATATTAATTATGGTTACCCTGGTCGTATTCAGAGATCGTGCAAAATAGAATGCTGGCTCTAGGCCTATTCAGTTAATACCACTCTCATTAATTATGCAAACCACATCATTAATTTAAAATATCAAAGGGGGGAAATGGGATATTAATCAGTGATCATAAATCACTCGATACAAGTATACTCAGTTCTAGAGCATTAGCTCGATGTGTGCTGGAGGAAACCCAGTCGTCCCCAATCGGCTGGTCCTTGCTGCCGCTCGGCCAAGAATCGTCTGCTAGTTGAGGTACGAACATGGAGCAGCGACTGAAGACCCAACCACAGTAACGTCCAGGCACGGAATGCCCTGCTGTACTATTTTACTTGAGTTTTAAAGGTCTAGATTCAAAATGGCCGCTAATGGGTTTTTAATCCGAGTGTCCGGTCCCTGACAGTTGATTGGAGTGGCACCACCTCCCGACAGGAAGTTGTCACTCAGACTCAACCGGATGGCAGTCCTTGAGTGTGTTTACTAGTGCGTTAATGAAATTGTAATTGGTGTTGTCAATCAAGCCATCTCATTGGATCCAAAGGTATGCAAGTCTACTCGAGTGTGACTAAGGTAGAGAAGGATGTGCCACTCAAGCTTAGTTTGCTTATTTGAGCGTTACTAATGTCAACACCCATGCATCCTGTTTTGCGGCCTCCCTACGGAGGGGGGGGGGCTCTGAAGCCACGTTTCAAAGTCAAGTTTCGAACCTAAGTTTGCAATTCAATATTGTTTTAATTTTACGCTCTGAATACTCCCTTTTATAACCATCATATAATATTCTCTTCCTCCCTCCGACCCTGCTTTCAGTTCCATGCTCCTTCAATTCTTAGTGCTCTGTTTCTGTTAGATACTCGCTCGTGATTTTATAATAATAATTGCTTTAGAAATCATGTGCTTATGTTGGAGTAACTGATATCTATGCAGATATACGAGCTTGTTATGCATCTGTATGCATATATTAATTTGTGCACAATGTGCCTTTAATAAACCATAACAATGTTATGATCGGGGTAGTTCTTTCTTGGTGCTTTCACTTCAGCACAACTCTTAGACGACGTGTCTCGCATGCTACTTGAAACCGAGCGTTCAGCCTTATACATACAGGAAGCTATGCAACAGCGTTCCACAAGCACGAAGTTAGGAAGGAGAGGCTTTAGCAAGTCAAGGCCCACTGGGGTAGAAATTGCATGCTTTGCCTCCCTACTCAACACCAGTTCATGCACGTGTTGGAACCAGGGTTGCTACGATTATAATCAAGTGATTACAATCATTGATTATAATCACGATTGTAATCACTTGATTAAAATTGAAATTCGCCTGATTATAATCAAGGATCAGGTTGACACAAAACTGTTGATATACAAGTACAAAAGAACTTAAACAATCCAAAATAAAATACATTGCTATTGAACCTTCCGCAGTCAGCAACACATGTCTTCTACTTTTTTTTGGCCTGATCCATACAAAAATACGTAACCGTTTAGGAACAACCAAAAGTAGGAAATTAATGGCACCATTCAAACACTTAAATCCAGGAAAAAACTAAAGGACTTACGTACTTCTAGGCTGCACCTAGCAACTGCAGCTGATGTGACTGTGTTCATTTATCGCTCATGTGTGAGGAATGTACCAGTGTGCCACAACACCTGCACCTACTTTACTAAATGTTATTGCTGTAAAATATTTACATTGAAATTTACACGTGGTAATCACGTTTTAAAGTTTTGATACTTAAAGAGATCTGTAGGTAATGGCATTTTGGCAGTAACAACTGCCAAGCAAGAAATAAAGCAACCTCTAGCAACTTTAACTATGTCATAATTAGTGTTGTAATCTTACGTTATTAAAACCTGATTATAATCAAAATAATCCGATTAATTCGATTATTTTAAAATAATCATTATTATTTCCATCCCTGGTTGGAACATTAACGCCTTCTAGCGTTGCTTTGGTAACATAAGATTCTGGCGATGTTGAATTAACCGACCTAGAGCCAGGAAACGAAACCCACAGCTTCTCTCCCAGACACCCTTGTGACAAGGGTTGGAATACGAAGCGTTAGTTACAACATGGATACTCCGACCTTTACTTGCTTCTGTTAAATTCGTTGGTTGCTTGTCGCTTTAACAGAGCATGTGGTGTTCAAGTTGTCTACACCTTTAGTGTTGTTCCACATTGTGTTTGCAGGAAACTTACTGTATGACGCTACGTTTCTTTCCACTACGAGTTCCAAAAACAATGTAAATCACCCACTTGTACATGCTATGTACATGCATTGCAAGTAAATACAATTCAAATAACAAACACTGGCAAAGCAAAAAAAAAAAACATGCATGTTTGAGTGAAACACAAACCAAAATAATAAAAAAAAAATTAACCCCCGCTGCGAAAAAAAAAATTAAAGTGCATGCTGAACAATAAATTGTTTGGCAAGCAAGAATAAACACAATGCCAAAGGCTTAAGTACATGCAGTTCAAAAAATGTAAACAGAAAAGTGTGTTTAATCGAAAAGAAATTAAAAAGGAGTTCAAGTATTTCGTCATGAAGGAGGAGGGATGGCTACGTTCCGTTTCGCCAAATCCCCTTTCGCCAAAAAGAAAGCAGATTAAAATTTATGCCTAAACGGCAAATCCCGTTTCGCCAAATCCCCTTACGCCAAATATCATTCTTGAAATTTTAGGCACACGAAATTTAATACATTATTCCTGCGTAATGGTTAAACAGTTATAGACAAACAAACGTTTCACAGAATCTCGTTTCGCAGAATAATTTTTTTAACTGCTTAATTTTTCTAACTGCTTAATTTTTTTAACTGCTTTCATAGAAGACTTCAAGCTAATTATGTCCTCCGCTGAATGTGCTTGCTCACATACGCTGTTGAATTTAACCTCTTCTGCACCTTTATCTGTACGTTATCTCACTGCTGAACACTTTCTGGGGTGAAACTGTTCGTAAAAGAATTGTGTGAGTTGTGATTCCAGTTACACGTTTATCCATTATACAATTATCCATTATACGATATTCCGTTTAGATGCTTTTCCAGGTTTTTTTTTTTTAGGCAGATTTTAGACAATTATCCCATGAGACGATTTTCCAGTTAGACGTTCGTCCGACGAGGGATAATCGTCTAACTGGAAAATCGCATAATTAAAAGAACGTATAACGGAAAACAGTATAACGGAATATCATCTAACAGGAAATTCGTATAATGGAAAAGCGTCTAACTGGCAATTCGTATAATGGAAAATCGTCTAATATCCCTGCCTCGCTCGCGCTGCCGCGCTCGCTGCGGCTATACATATAACATCGGAAACCGCAGTTAGACGTTTTATCCATTATACACTTATCCATTATACGATATTCCGTTTAGATGCTTTTCCAGGTTGTTTTTTTAGGCAGATTTTAGACAATTATCCCATTAGACGATTTTCCAGTTAGACGTTCGTCCGACGTCCCGTTGTGATGTGTTTCTTTTTCACAAAGGCGAGTTGCGGGTCGGGTTGTGCTGCATTTTCACAATGTGAACTCTAAAAGATTCGCAGCAATTCATTGTGGAGAGATGCCATCGAAATGCGACTGGGCAAATTGTTCACCTTAGTGTCCGAAGTTCTTTCTTTATTATTTTTGTATTATCTTCTTAGACCTTTAATTGTGCTTGAAGTGTATAATTTGTTGTTTTGTTGTACCTAGCTGTGCTCTCAATAAATACCTTACCTTACCTTAATGCATTTTATGCATAAAAGCAGTTATTGAAATACAGTTGGATGATGAGAGAAAAAGGGCTCGCGTCGTGACGTCACTAGGACTATTGTCTAGTGACGTCACGTCCCAGTCGAGTCGTTTATTCAAACAGGTCAGTCGTATCACTTATTAGCGTCAAGCCGGAAGTCTCAGAATGTCAGTCGATTAACCATGTTTTTCGATGAGAACACATGCCAGCAAATTGTAGGCTTTGTTATTGAACAGTTTATGATGAAATCGTTTGCATATGAAGGGTTCTAGGTCCTTGATCAAGAATTTTTCCCAATTAAGCGTCCGAATGGAAAAGTAGAACCGGAGTTAAACTAGTTAGTTTCAGGTTTTGACAACACTGCATGGAAAACAAGAGTCGTATCTGTCGTTCTTCTTTGGGTGAACCGGTAAAAAAAAATGGCGGCTACTTTGCGCTTCGTGACAATTCGGGTAGTTATGTCAAACAAATAACTCCTGCTAATCAGGTAATCCCATCATTGTATAATTGGTGAAAGTTATCGGAATATTATTCAGAATATCTATTCGACAAACATGTGAGCAACAGGATAGTGCATAGCTGTATACGGAGGAGCCCCAATATTTTCCTACGATGACGGATTTGGATTGGAAGGCAGTGCTACATGTTAAATAAAGGCAGAATTCCAAATTCATTATACGATCACTTTCGATAGAAAAATTTAAAAAAATAGAGAGCTTTAGCTGTAGAAGAAAAATAGAACTTGGCTGATCATTAACGTAACTCGTCCTGAATCGCGTACTTTTTTTACTTAACAAAAGTTAATACGCATTACTTTTGAATGAAGAATGCTATCGCTCTTAGTTGGTGGTTAAGGTCGAGACGATACCTTCCCTTGTAAAATTTACAAGGGGGAAGATGACGATAAAAATCTGAATGACGTATTAGGACGTGAGCAGGTGAGTTTTGAGATCATGGCCAACTGCGATAAGCATAGCGACGTGGGTATGACGAAGAGCGGACGAGCGAAACAGCAATTGGTATTTGTAATACAGAGCTGATTGTTATCGCGAGGCACGACAATGCAATATGCAGGATTGCTCATCCTAACCCACTACCCCCCTCCCCTCAACAAAGAAACAAGAAGCTTCTTCCTCTCCCTCAACTCTGCCAACAGTTATACTTTTCATCTGATCTAGCATCCGGTAAGGTGATGGTTTGGGGGAGGGGGGGGAGGTCGGCCGATTGGTTTGGGGTCTAGCCTGGGATCAACGGATTTAAGGGCAAACTTTTCTTACCCCAAACTGTGACAAAATATTATTATTAATTTTTGTGTTCATTTACATTTTATTTTATAAATCTTAGTAGTCCGACTGAGGTCCATTTTTCAGAAAGAGAATGTTTCATGGGTGTGATGGGCGGATAGTGGTTGTTGCCCCCCCCCCCCCCAAAAAAATCGACCGTCGTCGCATTGCATGCCTGAATGTTCAGTCCTATTTAGTAGATTTGTATTACTGGAACCTATGTCGCTTTTTTATTATTTATTTAATCAGAGCGTAATCGGAGCATTGGTTATGATGGTTTCCACCCATGAATTGTGTCCTCTTTTCTTCAACTGTCGGTTTATTTGACCCAACCATGTGGGTCGTATACCAACTTTTGAGGACCATCTCTAGTCGATGGAATCCTTATTCATCTATTCAAAGCCCTTGTTCGGCCCATCTTAGAGTATGGGATCCCGTTTTGGAATCCCCTCTTTATCACAAAGACGATAAAATTTACCGGAAGTACTTGAAAAAGTGCAACGTGTTTCCATCAAAAAAGTTCACAACATGTTCAACCTAAGCTACAAAGCACGATTGCTTCAATTAAACCTTGTCTCTCTCAAGTGGAGAAGACATCGAGGAAGTCTAATTCACATGTTCAAGATTCTTCATGGGTTTATTCCCAATGTGCCTAATTCGTTTTTTGTTGTCAACAAATAAAAGCAGCTTCTAACACACGGGGATCCTCCCTCAAATTATGTGTGCCTAACATCCATTACAATGCCATTCGTAATTCATTTTCCTTTAGGATGATCATTCTCTGGAATAGCCTAGCCTACCAAAGCATATTGTCTGCGCCTCTAATGTCCTAACTTTTAAGATCTGGCTAGACAACTTTTTGGTAACGAATTGAGAGACTCAACTACGATGAATAACTGTGTGCCTTATGGTAATGAACTGAAACTCCATGTTGACCAAATATTTATTGGAATGACTGTGTGCCTAGTGATACTCTTTTTCATTCTTTTGCACTCAAAAAAAAGTTACTGTATGCCGTTGGCTATGAGTTGTCGACCTTTTTGGTGAGCGGAGTTGGTGTTGGGCAATGTTATATACTTTGACCGGAATCGGTCCACTTTTGATAATTTCCTTGGTACCATTCATATTGTCTCATTCCTCGGAAACCGACAATTCATGTCTTTGTTAAATAAATAAACCCATATATGAGCCGTGGGTTCATGATTTTTTAGCATAAGCAGTTTTTGCATTTATTTAAATTCTTCTTTAATTTTGTGCCTCGCTCGCGCTACTGCACTCGCTGCAGCTAAACATATAACATTAGAAACCGTAACTAATGACAAGGTCCTACCACTTAGTCATGCATCTTAAACTTCTGCAATATTCAATTTTTAAAGAATACTTTGATTCTGCAAAACAGGATTCTGCAAAACGTTAATTTCCGTTTGGGAAAGGGTAACCATCATGTGCATAACTATACCCCAAAAACAAAATTTGTTAAGGATTCCCGCCAAGCTTTTCGGTCGTGTGAAGTCGTGATATCAAATGCCAAGCTCTTTCGCCGAGCTAATCCCACCGAGTAATAGTTCGAAGGTTAAATGAAATATATGAAAATTGCTTACTGCGCAATTTTCGATTATTTCATTTGCCGTATGAAGTCTTAGCAGGTGGGATTAGGTTGGCAAAAGAGCCTGGCATTTGATATCACGACTTCATACGGCCGAAAAGTTTGGCGGGAATCCTTAACACGTTTTATTTTGGGGTCAGCTCTTTTGGTCCAAATTGATGAAATCCATTTTTTTTTCTTATAAATTATGAGATGGAAACACCAATCTAGTTTTCTGGTCCATTTCATTTTTGTTGTTGTTGGTGGCTTTCGTTAGATTTCGAGGACAACAGCCACCTTTTTAAAAATTATTATTATTATTTCTTATTAGTACTGCAGCATCTCCTTGCAAAGGCACGGATTTATTTAATGTTCAGTTTGGCATTGTTGCATAACAACAATGTTTAAAACAATGTAAAACAATCAATTTGGCCGTTTGGTGCTCTCTAACCCCTGAACCACTTGACCAATTAGAAAGGTCCATATGAAAAGAAAACATCTCCAGAGCAATACCTGTAAAATGAGCTAAGAATCAGCTTTATTCACCGCATGAAAGAATTTATTTTCGTGTAAGTTTACAGGAAGGGAAACCAAGCAGTGCTACATAAAAAGACGAACAACGTTTCGAAAATTTAGAATGTTCGTCATCAGGTTAGCGATAAAATTAAAGCATGGCAAAAGCCACTAAGTCATCCTAAGTTAAAAGCATAAAAACAGTTATTTAAAAAGGATAAAAATCACCAATTTCTCCCCTCAAAAGAGGCAGAAATGGCAGCCGAAAAGCACGACCCACCTGCTCCTTTGGGAAACCAAGTGTGACAGCCAGCCAGTAACCCTCCTACCCTCTTGGGAGAAATCAAACAGTGCATGTATGCAACTCAAAACTGAGATGTTATTCTGGGATGGGATCGTTAGTAAGCCTATCCTTTTTAAAACTTTTATCCCATTATCACATCAAATCACACATATTATCATTATAATAGACACAATTTTTTTGGCATAATTAGTACTGTCATATTAATTTGGTTTGGATCTACACTACAGACAAGCAAGTTTTTTTTTTTCAGGTTGCCGTTTTTTTTTTTTTATTTTTTTTTTTTTTTTTGCAGACAAACTATTTCACATGTACGCTCTCGGCAAACAAAAGTACTTCATGAACTTCAGCGAGGATTCATAACCACTTCAGTATGTTTTTTTTTTCCAATGGTGGATGATTTTGGTCTTTGAGCAGATCACACTTGCAGCCTAACACCTCACGTCTACTCCTGTCCAGGTTTGGTTCAGGAGTAGACGTGAGGTGCACGGCGAAAACCCTTATCTATGGACAAATGCCAAAGTATCTCTGTCGGCAAGCTTGAGTTTCATCATTATTACAGCTTGGGCAACAAGAGACTGAGTATTGTTTTTTTAAAGATCTTGGCATCTGATTTCAATGTGATCTTAAATTCTCCACCCGCTCCAACACTATTGCATCCCAGGCTTATTGCCGTGCTGCTATTGTGCAGCAATGCTTCGTATCGGGGGAACTTGAAAACCAAACTTTGGGCCTTTAATGTATTTGTCAGTCTACTTCTTGAGTATGTAAGCCAAGTTTGGTCACCCAGTATCTTGAAAGACATCGACTAAATCGAGTCTGTACAAAAGCGTTTCCAAAGACTCAAGCTGGTTTGAATAAACTATTCTATTGCCAACGCCTTAGGATACTTGGGCTTGACTCACTAGAGCTAGCAAGATTAACGGCTAATTTGATCCTGATATTTACGATTGTTCATGGCTTGCTACCATATGATCTACCCCTGTTTGAATTCATACCTACATTCGTACCAAGCGCAATTGCCTGAAGCTTGTGATCCCTGAATTTAAACTTAACTGTAGAAAGCCTTTCTTTTCCCTTAGGATGGTAGCAGTGTGGAATTCACTTAGCGACTAATTGAACGCGTTCAAGAAACTGATCAATGACTGTAGCCTTAAGACCTTTCTTTTGAGACCTGAACACTGTCCCTGATTTATTGTTGTTCAGAATTTTGTGACTTGGGTGCCTTTCGTTTCTCACCCATTTTGTTTTGTTGTTTTAAGTTTGTTTTTTACGCATTTTTTTTAGTGTATTGTGGCTCTTATTCTGGTAACTACTTTTTCTTGTGGTAGGGAGTTAGTGGTGTCAACTTGGTATCCTTCCGTCTCACATTGCTTCTTATACATGGCAATAAAGTGTCTTATTGTTTATTATATTATTATTATAACAACAAGCAAGTTAAAAAAAAAGTGTACAACGAAGGTAACAAATCTACCCTACCTGTAGGCACTAAGCAAAGTAATTCGTGAACTACAGCTAAGATTCACTTCCAGCTTCTGTCTGTGTTTTTTTTTCAATGGTGGATTTTTGTCTTTAGGGAGATTCGCACTTGCAGGCACGCACCTCACATCTACTTCTGTTCAGCTGGGGGAAAAATACAGTTAAAAATAGTGAACCGAAGAAAACAAGAACGTTGAGGTGTTTCTAAACTAGAGGGAAATGCGTAAACTGTTTCTTACCTCGAGGCGACTGATCCACACTCCTCCCACTTGACGTAAGTGTGACGTATTGGAACTGAGATGTGAGCCAAGTGAGGCAGGTTTTTTTGCGCTTACTTCCTAATCACTTGATACTGATGCAACATGGCCGCCATCACCAGTAATAGCTGAGATGTCGTGTTTCTAAACTGTAGGAAGTGTGATATGGAAAATGTCTAAACTTAGAAACAAAATCCAATTAAACAGAGGATAATAAGCATCTGTATTATGTTGTTACTAACATTTATCTCGCAGAAAGTAGATGTGGCAGCCATTATTGCTAATTTGTATAATCTGGAGGACGACAAGTGAGGCATTATTGTTTCTAAACTACAGGGAAGAGTGAGATGGATTCCTCTAAGCCATGCCCCACAACGTCATCAAAACCGATCAGTTTAGAAACACACCCCATACATTTTGAAGTTAGCGAGTTAAAAAACAAAGCGTATGGAAAGAAATGAAGACGGTACACACATATATTTTTTTTTATTCAATCCATTTTTTAAATTACAAAAAAAAAAAAGAAGAGTAAATACTGTGTGATGGTATGAGTGTTCTTCTTACAGGGATTGTTTTCTTTTTGCACCACTATCTCGCACATTCGCAGTAGTAGTAGCACCCATTGGGGCAGATTATATAGAATTCGTCCTTTCGTCAGTAATGTTTCCTCTCGGGGATTCTTGCACAAATGGGCAGGATGACCTCCATTTCTAATGGACGGAGAGAGGATCGTTTTCCTGCACTAATCCGCAAGACGAAAGTCACAATAAGCACACATCGCCCAGCCTTCCACTTTACATTTTTCCCACACCTGAAGAATCCAGCTGCAGCCATTTTGCACAGCGATGAGCTACTTCGCTCTGTCCAGTTGCCGCCTAATCGAGTGCTAACAACTATGCAGTGAGCAGACCCAACTGTTCAAACTAGTTAGATCCGGTATTTGCACACAGCACATTACTATGACGTAAATCCTTGGTTAGAGCCTGTTGTTATTTCATGTATAAAAGCCGTGAAGATTGAGGCGATGTCAGTTGGTGTTGGAGGAACAACTCACATGGTTGGACCTGGAGACTCGCTAGGGCTGAAACTGTAACCGGCTTACATTGACGGCAACACGCAATCTGCGGAGTCAGCGCTCCTTAGTGCACCTTGCCATTAACAGAGCTGTTGTGTGCATGCTGCTAACCACCGCATACACGCGGGAGTTGGCACAGCGCTCAACAGTCGGGTGCGAGAGTGTCCTATTATTCGACTCTAGTTAGAACCGGATCACACTGGTTTAGCCGTAATCCTCTGGTTTCGAGGCTAGGACTCGGGCTGCTACATGTATAACAGCCCGAGCCCGGCCATTCAGTAGTTGGTGTTTGGGGTTCGGACTGAACGGTCAGAACCTCTTGAGCCTACAGGGTCAGTTAAAAGGATAAATTCTGGCTGATGCCTAATATGTAACGCTATTGTGTGCAGTCCCCTAGCTGTACAGTAAGAAGTAAATTTGAATTGAGCCTTGTCTTGAAACTAGTCGTCTACTTCCTTAGCAACAGTACTTATTTTTGGGGCCTTGTCCTCAGGATTTGAATCCGACATTTTTTAATGCTTCCGATTCTGTTAGAATTCTGAATGATAAGCGTTTTCCAAGCTTGGGAAGGCAGTTTGTGGAATCCAGCCTGTGGCCGCATTGTTGGATAAACCATGAAAAGCCGAAGTTTTATTTTGACTTGTCATTGTCATTATTAAACTACCCATAGAATAGAATTAAAGTAAAACAATCATTTTTGGACTAGATAAGCGTGGTCGACCAAAACACTCGGTGTCTAGAAAAATTACGATTTGGGGTTGACCTCGAACTCAGCCTGTGGCCACGTTGTTGAGTATCCTTGGAAACCATCTTTTCTTTAAACTAGTGAGTGCTGACTAGTATGAATAAAAGAACCCCGTTTATTTTTTATGAAAAGTAAACGTTAAACTCGGTAGCTGTTTGTGAACCCAAGGGGTATTCACAGAAGCGTTATTTTTTTAGTAGGCCTAAAAACCGCTAAAATAAAAATCACCGTTTTTCTTCGGAAAATAAAGTCACTACATTATTACGAAGTGGAAGGGATGCAAAAGTCTTTCGCTGCGCATATATTTGGAGAAGTTAAACAAGTGAAGGAGCACACTTTTTAACGTATGGGTTGACTGTTGAGTTGCCTGTAGTGACCTAACTAAGTACTCATTATTTAAGGCTGCAAAATACTAGTAAACTCGTGAATTATTGGAAACCGTAATTTTAAAACAGTATTGAAGATTGACGTTTGAGTAGATTTTGGGCCACCGGAGGACCAAAATAGAAAAATTAACTTCGTGACCGAAAAAAAGTCGAAACTTTTTCCCCAAAACTAGCGATTTTGTGAGTTAAGCATGGCAAACAAAAACACTGCACCGAATCAACGGCCCTTAGTAGCACAGAATCCAAACCTAGGAAACCTGCGAAAAAGGGCACGGATTGAGGAATGCAGAAATGCACCCTTAGTGGAAGATGTAGGTGAGGATCTAAGCGATTCTTGGGGCAATGATGCAGATATTCCAGACTCGGAATTTTCGAGTGTAGAAAAAAGTCTGTCACCCACAAGATTAAATCGTGAGGATGCAAAATATCAGCGTGGAAATGCCACTATTTTCACTGATTTTCAAAATTGGGCAGATGCTTACCCCATGCCAAGTGACTTCCGGCAGAAGGTTTTTAAGCAGTTAGAAAGCTGTTTTCAACCGGAAAACCAGAATAGAGTGAATGTCACCACTCAACCTAGTCAAGTTTCTCAACACGAAAAAAACGAACGGAGGCCATTGCACTCTACGCCTGTCGTAGCTCATAGACGTTGAAATCGTGCTGTGGGGACTACTGACAGTACACGGAATCCTCGTCTGAGCTATCCTGGAGCCAACCATGACCGAGTGGATAGACAGACGTGCGGTAACCGTGACGAATGGAGACAACCGGTGATGCATACACCGGATGTAAATACATTCAGGGATTGTGAACCTGAACGTAGGCACAGTTTTGTCATCTAGGAATAGGAAAGCTGAGCATATAAATGTGCAAGGCCTGACTGGTCTTAGCTATGCGGTCAGGGATTTTAACCGGCAATGTGGGAACGATTTTTTAGGCCAGGATTTATTGCAAAATCAGTTTGAAGGATTGAGCATAAAATCGCCATAAATCGCCATGCCTTCGTACAAAGGTCATGGTGATGAAAAATCGCCGTCTGAGTTTCTGGAAGCACTGCACAAGTACAGCATTGCACTAGGCTTATCAGTAACTTATGTACTGAAAACCGTGGTTACATGTGCTATGCAAGGTGAGGCGGAACGCTGGTACAGGGTGTTTGGTCCTAACAGGGACTGGGACACCTTTGAGTAAGATTTTAATTTGGAATTTGAAAGTCCAAATTATATCGAGGACTTAAAACAAGAACTTGAAGAAAGGACTAAGGCACCAGAAGAACCTTTTTAAAGTTATGTTCAAGCTGTGTGCGAGTATTTTGACCTTTTATGGCCTAATGCTTCTCTGGCAAAAATGCACCCAGACTATAGGCAACGTCTTCAGGGTCGTCGGTTCGACTCCCTGTGAGAATTGGTGAGGGAAGGAGGCAAGGTTAGTCAGTTCCTGCTGACTCTGCGAACTTACAAACCTCCCACCAACCCATTCTTGTCTGCAGAGCCATGCTTGGCATGGCGCGGTTTCACCTCTTGCAGTGAAGCTGTGCAGGGAAATCAGCCTTCAAGGAACGAAGCATTGCTTCGGGCAGGTCAAGCGACCAGCACGGGATCGACATCGGCGTTCCAACACAAGGTTGAACCTGTGTCCTTTGCTGCACTCGACCCACGGGGGTATCGAGCCGCCAAATATCACATGCAAAGCACCACAAGCTTTGTAAAGGCTGCACCAAAAGCAGCAAATATACAGACGGCTGGTGTTGCAAAGGAAAATGCACCAGAACACCCTAAAAGGGAAAGAAAACCCTTTGATGGAAGTTGCTGGACGTGCCAAGAACAGGGGCACAGGTCAAATAGGTGCCCTAATAAGACCAAAAACGCAGAAACAGGTCGTTAACCTGGTTAAACTGCTTTACGGCCGGGAAAGTACGAGAGCTAGGGCTGGACTGAGGAAAGGCACATTAAAACGTGTCTTTGCACCAAATGTGCATTTGTTTAAAGGTGTTGAGTAACAAACCAAATCAGGGACTGTACCTTTAATAAACATAAAGTGGCAGCGGAAACTTT
>JAHWFP010235883.1:0-10185 GCA_023313725.1 Lithobius niger
TTACATAAAAAGTAAAACAGATTTTGAATTTGTCAAAAGTCGTAGGCTAGCGTTAGCTTTGTAAGCTGCTGCTGCGAATTACAGTTAGATATAACTAACTGAATTAGTTGTTTTTATGAAATCATACCCAAACTTATACCAAGTTATACCTTTCCTACCATCATAACCATTAAAAACTTAGGTCGGTTGGTTGGTTTGTTTGTATATATATACGTCTTCTCCTCCGGACGTAGGAAGGCTAGAAATGTGAGAAAGGTCTCGAAAGACAGGAAATTACTCCGGATATTTTCGTAGTTCTAGGTAAAAGTTTTACCCTCGAAAAAACGGAAAAAAACCCTTTGGACCATTGTTGAAATGAATTTTTCGAAGTTGATTGTTAGTTTCGGAATATCACATATTCCTGCTGAGAGGATGGTCCACAATTGTTGTGCCACTAGGCGGCGCGTGGTCCAGTATTGTTGTCGGTGGGATTATGGCCTGCAATCCGAATAGCTGTCATTCAAGAATGAGGCACGTGCAGCTCACTCATGGGATGACTGTTGGGAGTTGTATTTTGGGTATTTCAAATTCAAACTGCCAATTCGGCAGTAAATTTAAATGAAATTACGCAAAGGTACGAAAAGATTAAATGCTAAATGCAAATTAGGCCTACTTAAACAAACTATATTGATAACAGAAAAGGGTGTTAGAAATATTTCTACGTTTGCATTTGTAAAACATCGACATTCGATCAGTATCATGCCATAAGCTGGTGCTCTACTCAACAGTCTAGCATAATTGTGGTAAACACGCATATCGGCGTATGATTTCGTGCTGCGTGTAGGCTGACTTCGGATGTGGGAAGGCTAAAAATGTGAGAAAGGAAAGGAAAGGAATGAAAATATTTCCACGTTTGCATTTGTAAAACATTGACATTCGTTCAATAGTGTTCTATTAGCTGGTACTACTATCTACTCAGCAACAGTCCAGCCTAATTGTAGTAAACACGAATAGTTTCTAGGTACGATTTCGCCTTGCATGAATTCTTTTATATTACTCAAAAAATTATAGGCGACATGTGGTTGCTGTTTCAAAGCATCACACATAGCGAGTAAGGAGATGGCTTTTAAGTAAAAATTCTTAGAATTTGTGAAACAAGGAAACCCGTGTAAATTCTGCAACATTTATTTGAATAAAAAAATAATCTATACCAAAAGCGGCACAAAGGAGTATGCACGATAAAATTACCAAGCATGTTTAGTTCAAACATGCAGCAACTCGCGTGCTACAGCGTTGAAACGGCCTTGCTGTGTGGATGGATAAGGCTTCTTCAAGCCAAGGCCGACTGGGGAAGAAATCGCGTGTCTCGCCTCCTGGTTCATTGTCAGTTTAGGTGAAGGCCAGAAAGGGGATGGCATCTTCAAGCCAAGGTCGACTCGATACAAATCCCATGCCTCGCCTCCGGGCTCAATCGCGTGGCGGAAAAAGACTGGTTTGTGGGCTACAAATCGCGTGTCTCATCTCCTGGCTCAAGGCCAGTTCATGCATGTGCCAGAAAGAAAATGCCTTTATCGAGGCTATGGTAAAATAAGATTCCGCGATGTTGAATTAAGTGGCCTGGAACCAGGAAACGAAACCCACATCCTCACTCCCAGACGACCTTGTGACAAGGGACTGCGTAGAAAGATAAAATACAACTTGGACACTTCTATTACGCTGCATTCAGTACACAACGGGAATCAGGTTGGATGAGGATGGTTCATGATTGTTGCTCCACGTAGCACGCGTAGTCCAGTACTGTTGTCAGTGGTATTATGGCTGACAATCTGACCAAGAGGCGCATATATCTATTGGGTGGCCAAAGCGTTGGAGTATTTATGGTTACCATATCGTTTGTTTACAAATTGAAACTTTAAGAAAAACTCGTACCAAATTCTGATTATTTCTTAATTGTTTTAGATGTGGAATGTCTGTCAGCAGCGTGAAAGTTTTAGCGTGAAAGCTCCTCGAGGTGTTCTTCAAGCCAAGGCCAACCGGGGTAGAAATCGCGTGTCTCACCTCCTGGCTCATTGGCAGTTTAGCCGCACGGTAGAAGGGGGATGGTTTCCAAACGGCGAATCCGTTTTGTGCTTAGTGAATTTGTTTATAAACTGAAGCTTTGCGAAAAACGCGCACTGCACTCTGATCATTTGCTTGATCGTTTTAGATGTGGAATGTCTGTGAGTAGCATAAATAAGAGTTGCAAATGAAAGCTCCTCGAGCGCAGCGAGACGACGCGGAATGAGCGAGCGAAGCGAGCGACTCCGCTAGTCATATGTTAAACACCTTTTGGCTGTTTTGTAGTTTGGGTGGCTGTTATGAGGCGCCTTTTGGGACATAATTAAGTTGCCTAAAATATATATAATGTGGCGAATATATAAAATATTTTGCACATTTATATAATATTTTGTCACATATATAAATATTTTAACATATATAAAATTATGTTCCATACATAAAATATTTTCCATATATAAAATAGTTTTCCATATATAATTTTTTTTCCATATATAAATTATTTTCCATATATAAATGTCCATACATAAAATATTTTCCATATATTAAATATTTTCCATATATTAAATATTTTCCATATATTAAATATTTTCCATATATAAAATGTTTGTGCGCATCAATCTGCGCAGGTCTCCGACTAAGGTAAGCAACGCCATCTACTGGCAGACAGTGCAGCTATGGCCTGCGTAGTAAAGGCCAAGTAAGATAGTTCTTTGCTCCAATGCAGCTACTATCTCAGCTGGCCTTGCGCTTAGTGGCGTGGCGCGTTAGCTCCTGTTGCCTATTAACGCAACAGAGCAGAAAGCAATTCATTTGCAATAGGCGTCAAATTTAAAGCAGTTTTGAAAGAATCTCTTAAAAATAAAGCGTGAATTTAAATGGTACCTTAGTATTTTAAAATAAGTTTAACGCCATGGCAAAAAGAAGTAATTATCGTAGAAATGATACTGTGCTACGAAATTTCATTTTTTTTTTTAGCACAGATGTAATGAATTCCTACGTTTTTCTGTCATGGTGTAAGCATACTAACACAATATTTAAACGTACATTTTTATTTTTACGCTTTTTCTCAAAACTGCTTTAAATTTGACGCCTACTTGCAAATGAATTGCGTTCTGTTCTGATGTGTTAATTACAGGGAACAGAAGCTAACGCACCATGCCACTACGCGCAAGGCCAGCTGATATAGTAGCTGCGTTGGAGCAAAGAACTATCTCAGTTGCCCGTTACTAGGTAGGCCATAGCTGCACTGTCTGCCGGTAGATGGCGTTGCTTACCTTGGTCGGAGACCTGCGCAGATTGATGCCACAAAAATTTTATATATGAGGATTGCACGAGGAAACTTTATATAGGTAAAAATTTGCATATATGGAAAACATTTTATATATGGAAAGTATTTTATGTAGGGAAAGTATTTTATGTAGGGAAAGTATTTTATGTATGGAAAATAATTTATATATGGAAAATAATTTATATATGGACAATAATTTATATATGGGAAATATTTAATACCGGTGTATGGAACATAATTTTATATATGTTAAAATATTTATATAAGTGAGAAAATATTATATAAGTGCGTAAAATATTTTATATTCGCCACATTATATATATTTTAGGAACTTAATTATGTCCCAAACGGCGCCTCACAGGCTGTGGTTAAATTGTAAATAAAATTATTACGGATCGACCGGATACCATTTTGCCGGATCCAGTTCGGTTCCGGATAATTTGATGTCAGTGCCGGACCGGTTCCGGATTCGGGCCGGTACGGGATACCGGGCAATTCACACACAAAAACGAAATAAAGTTGTTTATTTTTTTCCCCTTATAAGTTGCAGCTATGGTGTTAATTTTCGCTTTGTTTCACATTACTTTCTTACATTAAACACTTAGAAGTCTTACGCTATGAAGAGTACCAGTATAGTATAATTGCATGTAGGCACTGTTTTTGCAATGTTGCCAAACTCTGCAAATTTTTTTTTGAAACAGTGAAACAAAGCACTCATTAGCTTAATCATTCAAAAAAACATTTTTCTAGTTGATTAGCCTACTGCTTCATTTCGAAAAATAATTTGAAAAATTTTGAAATATTTGTGAAACCAGTATGTAGTCTATGCATTTATTTTAGATTAAAATTACTGAATTTTGGTTGCATTAAAAAAAAAATCAAAATCACAACAGGTCTTTTATTTATAGCTTTTTTTACATTGGTTTTGTTCCTTTTTTTTTTTTTTTTTTGCTTTCATTCCCTTTTAAATTGCTTTCGTTCCGTTTTGTATTGCGCACAGTATAACAAAGACCGAAAGCAAAATAAAAGAATGAAACCAAAAAAAAAAGGAACGAAACCAACATAAAAAAAAGATGTATTTATTTTTTTTCATTTTATGAACAAAACTGTCTCGACTCTTGCCACATGGAAGTCATCTTTGGTATTTCTGGCTAGTTTTTGATGCTGTCATTAAACCGTCTTACTGATAAAGAAACACTGTTACACTTTACCAAACACTCCTTCAACCCACATGTGGTTTAGGGCGAATTTTCGACAGTTTGTATTTTGTGAAAACCAAAATACAAACTGTCGAAAATTCGCCCTAAACCACATGTGGTTTGAAGGAGTGTTTGGTAAAGTGTAACAGTGTTTCTTTATCATTTGAATTGTACTAAGTAAAATGAGCCTATCGGCCTTTAAAATTTTTCGGGAAACCGTTTTACTTTTCGAATTTAACCCCTTGGCATCCAAACCACGAAAACCGTTTCTAAAACTCCCGACGCACTCTGGATTCAAAGTACCGTTTGGAAAGAAAAACCGCCATTGCATACAACAGAGGTATAATTCCGACTGAATTAGGTACTTAATATCATCTTTTAATTATCTCAACTGATGTTTTTGTTGGCCGTGTCGTCAAAATTGACGTGAAAATGCTTTTGTTCGCTAAAACTAGCCCCTGGTTCAAGTTGTCGTAACACAACAACGCAACGAACGGCAGCCATCTTGGTCGCGTTGGAAAGCTGGGGTTCCCCTATTGACACGTGTATAGCACGTGATCACTCATCGCGGCGGAAGCCAGTCACAAGTGACATCACACGAAGCGAGTCAAGGTCACAGCCATTGGAGTTAGCAGGTGTGCGTCTCTTGGCGGACAGCCGGCTGGGAGTGGGAGCGCGATGACGACCGTAAACGGATTGCTTTCAACAATAGTGAATATAAATTAGGAAATAAAACAACTTTAAACTACTTCTACAGTATTAAAAACTTAAATAAAAGATGTCGGAAGCCGTAAACAACGCTGTAATGGAAGAATAACCAGAGGACGTTATCATTTCAAGGTCTCCCATGTACTGCAACGGAAGGTGAATATTTTCGTAAAGCGGATTTACGTACTCGAACTTCAACTTTTTTTTAAAGTTCTGAAAACCTAATACGATTGTCCCAAGTATATTTGTGCGCAATAATTTACACTGTAATTATTACATCTGCACCCGTAGATCACTTATTTTACTACGATTTATTTTACCGAGGCAAGCAACATGTTTACAGCGACAATGTTCTACAGCGAAAATTCTTTTTAAATGGTAGCGAGTAACACTAACATGTCTGTCCCTAGTTAATCGTACAGAGATTTGGTTCTGTTAATTTTAGAACGTCCGCCTTTTAAATTATGTAAACATGTATTGTATATTGTTGTATGTGCGAAAAAATAATTTCACGATTTTATCTCTTTGTATCTTTTTTGTATTTTCATGTACAACATTTCTTCAACATCGGAACAAAAAATTGCTTGGAGCCGCAATTTCCACTCCGGTGATTTTTTAACCAAAACTACAACATCTGCAACCTGTCACAATGGATGCCAGACGTTTCACAGCAACGCTGTAGCGTTTTAGCTGCAGTACTGTTTGCTGCCAAAAGGAAAATTAACCAAAAAGGTCACGTACAACAAAAACAACAACCCAAAATTCTAAATGAATGTTACAAAAATTGCTCCTGAAATTAAAAATTTAAAACTGGCAAGTTTTCAGTCGGTTTCTGAAATGTTTAATTTTTGCTTAACCCTGTACATCTTGAGTTCTTTTATTTTGTAACCACCTTTCAAAAAGTGTTTAGTTTTTATTCGAAAGCTTAAACTTATGTAACTACGTTAAAAATAGACAGCGAAATAAAAAATATCTTACCTTCGTAACCATGATTTTATTTTCAGCTAGGTTAATATTATTTTTTTTTTCGTTCTCTGTATTGTGGAGTCGTCATTTGTGGCTCTACAATGGCTGCCTTCAATCTAGCGTCAATACGTTAACCCTTACCCAGTTTACCCTAATTCACCTAATAGGCTTGCCCATTCAATTGTATATATTATTACTAAATCACATGACTTCCTGTACCACTGTATTTATACCAACCCTTACAGGAAGTAAACGGTCTTATCAGCTGTAGCCTACACTCTGGTAGTCAGAGTCAGTTCTTTACCACTGGTGCCCACGCAGGGCCTAGGTGTGTCCATGCCAAAGGACATAACAGTTGGCGACGAGGCCGGTACCATTAGTAAACTTTAAATGTTAAGCTTAAACTGATAGGTCTTTAACCACATCTTTGCTCCATATTTGTGGTAAGTTGCACATTTTTTTCATTCGGCAATGAAAATTAGTGCTCTGGATTCCTATCAGAATTTAAGCTTTTTCAAACAGTGTTATTTTGTCGTGGTAGAGCTGTGTGGTACGAAATGATAATAGTTAAATTTAGTACCTTAACAACTAGAACCGAAATGGGTAATTGGATTTATTAAGGTTAATTTTACCATGGCAGTGTTCTACAGCGAAGCACTGGCGTACCACACAGACAATACAGACAATAAATCTGAAGCCTCGAAAAATGCGCTGTTAAAATAACGCTAATAAATTCGATAGTGCCTTGCCCATATTCGGGCTGGTTAGTGCCGGTGTAAAATTTAACACCGTAGGTTTATGCTTAAACTTAGTGAAATCTGGTCTGTGCCGTAACGGACATTGGCTCACCCTCGTACCTACTTGTGTGCTGTTGTGTTGTTGTTGACTTTTGTGGGCGCCAAAATCGTTGTGTAACAGCAAGGACTTTTAGGTTTTGCGCCAAAACCATGAGCGGACGTGCAGGAGAACGTGGCCAAGTATTGTTGGCCATGATTGGTAAAAACTTTGTAACCAAGAACTGGATTGGTTAACGAACTCAAGAGCTGATTGGTTGTCCGGTAAAGCTCTGGATCCAACCGGAGCATATAAAAGTCAAGGGCTTCAGAGCCCGGTGTTCTATTCCCGTTGATTCTTGTGTTGAGAAAGAACGTGATAATGTAACCCAAATCTTGTCATGATTATTCCGTATTAAACAAGGTTTAATTACTCCACGTTTGGCTTCTACATTGAACACACGTTACAGTTGGTGGCAGCAGACGTAAGCCGAACTATGAAGCCTAGCAGTATCACCGGAGATCGATCACGTAATTGCCGGAAGAGCAGACGTCAAGCCGGGAAAAAGTTGGTCCACGACGGCAAGCGAAGGACTGCAACCGTGCAGAGATTCAACGGCAGGCATGAAGCTTAAGCCAGACGTGGATGGCAATAAAGAAAACGTGGTCGGCGATCTCGGAGAACAAGAAAAAAAAAATTGCCAGAAGTTGCTGAAGTCAAGCCGGGAAAGTTGGTCGACGTTAACTGTAAACAGAGCGGCGATTCAACGGCTGTGACGAGGCTTAAGAAGGCGGCAACAAGGCAACGTGGTCGGCGGATAAAATTGCATCCAATGGCGATCAGGTTGGAAGATCGGCTGAAATTGTGGACTAGCATCACACAAAAACATCTCCAGAATCCAGGTTGGAGGTTTTTACAAGAAAATCACCGAAGTGGCGGCGTGGCAACTCGAAAACTTCAGGGCCACTGGAAGACAACGACGATGAACACGCTTCAGACGGAACCAGAAGTGCGTACCGGAAGTGGAAGTGCCTGGGAGAAGAACTCGATAAGCAACAACTGAGAGTCCAGGAGGGAGTCGTCGATCATCAAGCAGGTTGTATACACGTTGATTGCGATATTGTGGCAAATTTTTTTTTAATTAACGTTAAAATTGTGAACTTGTTTTAAAAATGTTTGAAAACGGGGAATTAGAACCATTAAAGCTTTTGGCTGAAGAGTATTAGTTAAATGAGAAGACTAGAAGAGCAATTATTAAAGCTTTGCAGGCTAAAATTGCAGATGGATCTTTAGTCGAAAATGATGTTGACAGCAATTTCCTTGATTTCCAAGCCGAAGTAAATCGGCAGAAAGAGCAGATTGCTCGAGATAAGGAGGTTAATGCTGTTAGTGTTAACAAAGAAAGATTAAGGCTAGAGCATGAACGAGAAACACAGAAAATTCACAACGAGCTTGAATCAGAAATGCTTCTAGAAAAAGAGAAATTGCAAAGAAAATTTGAGTTGGGAAAAGAAAAAAATTCAACAGGAAGCCACTGTAGAAAGTAAGAGACTAGAATTCGAAAGGGAGAAATTTGAGTTGGAAAAAGAAAAAATTCAACAGGAAGCCAATGTAGAAAATAAGAGACTAGAATTCGAAAGGGAGAAATTAGCAGCTGAGGAGAGAATTAAATTAGCTGAAGCTAGTGCAGCTAGGACTCCCAGTGAAAATGCTAGAAATCCCAGTAATATTATTAATGCAGAGTCTAGAGACAAAATGGAAATGACACGTCACATGCAACCATTTAAAGAAAATAGTGATGAATGTTGGTCTTTTTAACAACTTTCACCCGAATTTGTGAATGGTTGAATTTTCCAGAAGATACTTAGTCATTGAGGTTGTAGTCTTTACTAAGTGGCACAGCTAGAGAAGTTGTAACTAGGCTACCTAATGTAGACTTTAATGATTTTAACAAGGTAAAGCAGCAACTCTTACAAAGGTTTCAGATTACATCTGAGTCTCTTCATACCAAATTTCGAAATGCAAGTAAATCTCATAAGCAATCTTATAGTGATTTTGCATACATGATCCAAACATATTACTCAGAGTGGATTATAACAGCAAAGTGTGGTATGGATTTCAATAAGTTGGTTCAGCTTATGCTAATTGAACTGTTTTTAGATAAAGTACAAATGAGTTAAAACTGTGGTTAGTGGATAAAGGGGATTTAGAAAACCTAGTGCAGGTTGCTACTTTAGCTGATGAATGGATGGCTAGGCATCAGAGTGGTACCCAGAATAACCATAGTACTGAAGGGAATACAGTGCAGAATAGTGACCAAAATTCCAAGGGAAATGGGAATAGGCTTTACTATAAGAAATTTCACTATTACAACGGCAATAATGGTAATAGTAGTAACAGTAACACAAATCCAGGGTCAAACAATGGAACAGTGGGCCATGGACAGGCAAATAATGCTAATAGTGGTAATGGGATGTTAGCTTTATAGAAAACTGCAGTTTGATACCTGATGTAAGTAAAAGTTCTGGAGATGCATTGACAACGTGGTCGCTGCTTACTTTGTTTGTGGCATGGGAGACAAGCACAACAGCGCCGCTTTTATTGAACTAAAATACCATAGCCTTCTAGATTACAGAAACAGTGCATGAAACAACTGCTTTCACTTTCGATTAGGCTGACGAAAATGATTAAAGGTACAAAAAAAAATATTAAATCCTTTAACATGAAATAGGCTACAATTATTACATTGAAAACCAACATGGGAATGTGGAAATGAATGGGAATGGAAAGCAGAATGATAAAAGTGCAAATGCTTCAAGTAATGGGCAAAGTGCAAATGGGGATGGAGGTCAACATGGTTTTAGAAATACAAATGGTAATTCTAAGCAGTTTGAGGCTAAACGATCGTGTTTTGAGTGTGGTGATTCTTCTCATCTCGTCAAAAATTGCCCAAGTAAACGTATTACAGCTTCTGTAAATTTATGCATGACCCGTGGTAAACATGTATTTTCTGAACTGGACCATAACATAATAGCAGGTTATGATTAGGAAGGTAAACACTTAAGAGTTTTGCGAGACACTCGCGCAACACTAAATGTTTTTGCTAGCAAACTGGTAGATCCAGCAAATCTAACAGGGGAATTCATTCAGTTGAGTACAGTATTAGTCCCCACTCCAGCAGAATTACCAGTAGCAGTTATGGAGATAGGATCC
>JAHWFP010235885.1:0-30525 GCA_023313725.1 Lithobius niger
GTAAACAGTCAAAATATATGGTAAAAACGAAAACGAAGAGTAAAAGGACGCTAAGAAATTGCAACAGCCCGGTAAACAGTCAAAATATATGGTAAAAACTAATAATAAGTATAAACGGTCGCTAAGAAATTGCAATAGTCAGGTAAACAGTTAAAATGTATGATAAAAATGAAAAAGAAGAGTAAAAGGTCGCTAGGAAATTGCAACAGTCAGGTAAACAGCCAAAATATATGGTTTTATTCTGGATATATTGATAAAAAATATATGTACTAGTTTATAGCCCTTCTAAAATAGGCGTATTTCAGTTAAGCGAAAACTCTCTAACGTTTGCCGTCTTTCCAGCACACCCTTTATTATTATTTTTTTGTAAACTTCTTGGAAAACTACACAGTTCCAAAAGAAGACGATTTGGGTGTAATTTCACACGCTCATTACACCCACTCTAGCCTAGTCGCATAAGCTGGTGCATTCACCCACCTCGTAATGCTGCTCCATTGAGAAATTTTCTGAAAGTGATTACTTTAATCGTTGTCCGACAATAGGCTCCTGTTTGTGCACCAGCAAAACGAAAACATCAGTCGGTCAGGACAGAGCTGATGCTGCAATATTGGCACTGTAGCAAAGCTGCGCTGTGTGGATTCGTCACTGTGGCGAGAAAACCAAACTAGTAACTGTGGTCTGACAATGATGGGAGCATAATGACATATGAGTCAAACAGTTTATGGAATAAGCAATGGGCAGCAGTTCTGGTGTTTCCTCCAACTCTAGCTTAAAACATATTTGCATTCATGGCCACGAAACCATCGTCATAATGCAGAATTCAAGCTGTAATATCGAAGTACCCCTTTGAATCTGACGTGTTTCTTTTACAAATGGAGGGAGTTCGAAATGTATGCAACCTCTTATACCTTTCGAAAGAATCCCGTTAATTTTTGTTCGGCCATAACTGTTTCATGACTTCATGATACGATATGTACTTCATGACTTCATAACGTTCCTCGTTTTACCGTAATGTGCCTCATGACTTCATAACGTGCCACATGATATCTTAATGTGCCTCATGATTTCATAACGTCACTCATGGCATCATAACACGTCTCATAATAAAGTGCCTCTTCGTAATAAAACAGGACGGAAAGCTGACGGCTCAACAAGAGTTACAATAAATACAGATACAAACCTATTTACGTTGCCTTTTAAACCTAAAAGTCAGACTGCCTTAGCAGGGAATCGAACCCACGAACTTTCAAACCAAAGGCCGAGGTCCTGCCGCTGAGCCATGATGAGCCATACTGACACCGCCTGTCCTTAAACTTTTGATTGTACTGCCGAACTTTGCCTCTGTTGCTTAGAAAGGCCCTTGTCAGCGTCACATCGTTGCGGGTATATTTGTAGAAGAAATTTACCGAATTTGAATAGCGTCAGCAGTAATGGAACCCACTGAATGAGCTGAGAAATCCGCTCGGAGTTCAATCATCGACAAACGATTTTAATTTTCAGCACATATTAAAAGTTATGTGTCATGGTCATCTAACAAACAAGTAGCCTACAACAACACAATCAGGGTGACTGCAAACATCAATTTGAAATAGTTTAAAAAATATATAATAACAAATAAGAACCTGAATAAAAACACAAGAAGTGGGAGACTCCCACTATCCAAACATTGGGATGTCACCATATTGGATATGACATCCTGCTGGGCACTCTTCTCAAATTACATTTACCAGTAATTTGTTAAATAAATTTTTCCAACCAATCATCACTGGGAATTTTTTTTCTGGTATTTATGACCCTTTCTTCATTAGCAGCGATTGTGTATACGTCCAAATTTAATCTTAATTTTTCAACTGGTTCTTGGTAAAAGACCTGGGTAGCCCTAACCAAACTGTCGAGCTTACAGGATATATTGCGCTTGACAACCGCATATTTAGTGTCTATATTTCTACAGGTAACATCGTTATATGTCTGGCTGATTAGATTACCGGCCGTGGGTGGGCAGATGGACGTGACCTCAACACAAAGGCATCTAGCTATTTACCGAAATCGACTACAAACTACATTAAAAAGAAGTATTAAAAAAATATGCGCAGAAATATAGATCCTTTAGAGCCTGGCAATTTGACCATTGAGGTCTTCACACTAAATTGCCTGCGGAAGCTTTCATCATCTTTCTGGAACATCAAATAAAAAAAGTCGCAAAACGATAAAGCTCACGTTTTCGAATAAGAAACGTTCCAAATTAAAAAAAAAAAAATCCGCAAACAATAATCATAACAATCGTGAAGCCAATGACTGTTTCGCCAGTCATGGTGCACGAGCTTTTTAATCTCTTCTGCCACTGGCAGTTCATTTATTTTGAGTCACTGGTCTCATCAGCCAACATTTATTAGCCTCTTGGAAAAAAATCCGGATGGATCAGAAATAAATTGCTTTTTGTTCTACGGATGAACGTCAGACCCGCACCGCTATCAACTCATAGTCATTAAAAAAAAATTTAAGAAGAAAGAAAAAAAAAACCTGATTTCTTTTTTTAAAGCAAAACTATTATAAATTACCACACTGATGAAAACTGTTATATTTAAAGGAAAAATAGAAAAAGAGCAGAATTAAAATTCATTAAAATTTATATACATTACGTGTGTCTGTATACACTGCATGAGTTTGCACATTATCGGGTTGGGAAATAATTTCCCTAGTGCTTTCGGATTAGATGGAGTATATTATCAAATGCACACAAAACCAAAAGTAAAGGCTATAATTTAGTAGCTCATGTTCAATGCAATTTGAGAATAGGTTTCACCTATGGAGCTGAGAAGTAAGGGTGAAGTATTTGCGTGCACAAGACTGGCTAAAAATCGAGCAGCATTATACCACGCGCCATAACTGTTTGCTGTGACGTGTATACCACGTGACTGGAATAGTCCAATCAGGCGGCCAAACAGCCGTTGTTCTCGTTCGTCATTGGCTACCTCATGGTGACGTCACGGCAAACAGCCGTTGCGCATGGTTTAGGCAGCATACTTGATTGATTAAATTCTAGACTTCCCACGTTACGAAACAGTAACCAATAGTAAGATGAAAACAAAGTTATCCGTGCAACGAACGGCGCGTACAGGCAACGCAAACCTGAGTAGGATTACAATCTGTTATGGCAAAATAGTGTGCACCTGATGTCAGGGGTAAATGCTTTAAAGTTAGAAATCGAAAAATTACCTAGTTACAACCCCCGAGTGGGGATTGGGGGGGGGGCTGTAACTAGATAATTTCACGATGTCTGACCTTAAAAGCATTTTAGGTCGTAATCTTTCTGCCAGAAATGAGCTAAAAGCCTCATACATTTAAGGAAATCAATGTTTCATCCCCGGAAATCGACTTTTTTCTGCACCAAATTAAACTAAAAGTTTCACACATAAAGGAAACTAAACAAACAATATTTAACTAATAATCGAAACAATTTTAACAGCCGATGAGCGTTTAATTGGCGATTTACGCTAATAAAAAAAAATCTGTAGAATGTTTGCCAAATTTTAGCCTTACAATATACCTTCTGGAGCGATACACAGTTAAAAAAAAAAGTTCACCACTGATCTTTACATACGGCGCCAGCAGCGACTCATGCCTCCCCTATAGTTGCTCCATGCCTCCCAAGGGAGGCGTGCCTCACCGGTTGGGAAACGCAGGTTTAGAGAAAGCCAAAATTGCTCCCGTAGCTGGTGAAACGCCTCGTGGTCTCTCTATCTATCCCGAACCTGCTGTGGCTTGTGTTCGAGTTGGGGCTCCAATCTGATTGGCTTATTTCAAGCATAAGGCCTTAGGGGTGGGTGGGGGTTTGAGGCTTTATGGCGCGGCGATAGCTAGGTTGTTAGCGCCAACTGCAGTCACAGTGCAGTGGCCCGGGTTGCCACTTCGCCACATATTACAGAACTGTTAAACAAACCGCAAATCCATGATCATCTGGTATGCTGTACTTCCACAAATTGAAAAATCCCGAAGAGGACTCAAAGTCCATTGACGTGCTGTGTCTCCCGGAAGGTGGAAACGGTGGGTGCTGAAACCATGGGGATTATTATCTGCGACCCAAGTGTTGTTTTTAACGATGGTTTCGGTTATAGGAGTTCCCCACTAAAAAAAAACAACATATGGCAGCGTCCAAAGTTTACAAATGAACTGTATTAAACGGAACTATTTGCATCAAAGTTGGAGGATGCAAAAACCGCAATTTTGTGCTGCCGCCCTAAAATGCTGGAATTCCTGGGTTCGCCTCCCAGTCGGGGTAGTTTGTCTTTCCTTTCTTTCTCAAGTTGGTGTGTGTTGTTCACTCACAAGGCTAGTCTTTAATGTTATATGTTTGCTGCATTGCTAAAATAATATTTTCATGCCGCTAAAAAATTAATTAAGTGGTTCGTGGGGGTTGGCACTAAAAAAAAATTAACGCCAGAGGGCGGTGTTTTTTTTTTTTTTACTTTTTATTCATGATTTTTCAGATGCGGGCGATGGCTTTATAATTTTTTTTTTTTTTACCAAACAAAACAAAATCAATAGCTAAATTTGTTGTGGACTACAATACATATCAATTCTAAAATGTTCACTCCCTGATTGAGTAACCACCTATGGCTTAACCCGCTAATTTTAATGGTTTATTGTGACCAAGACAAGCAGTAATTAGCCGAAAATTAAATTCTTTGTCTTCATTTTGCTGTTTGTGGTTCAATCGGGGGAGTGAACATTTTAGTATTGCAACCTACGTCGCCTGTAAAATAAACTTGTTGGATACAATACGTATATTTTAATACCAGGATCAGCGTACAAAAGCAACACTGTTGATAAAAGTCAGTCTTTAGATTCAAGTTTTTGGTTTAACATGCCTTTCAATGGATCTTAGAATCGTTATGAGGTGATCTTGTAAACGGAAAAACGAGCTGATGTGGCCATCGGCTCCAGAAGCGTTTGGTGAAAGGGCTGATTTGTGGTCTGAATTTTTTTTTTTATACAATGTGATAAAAAAAAGTTTCATGCGCCTAGAAAAAAAAAAACCCACGCGTGCGCTCCTGAGAACCACTTAATTAATTTTTAGCGGCCTAACCAGACGTTGTAATGCCGCTGGTTGTCGTGACTATTCCAACAATAACTGATTTTGCTGGATCGGTGATGCATCACATCGAAATGGACGCGTTCCTCCTCTACGCCAGACAATCGTTGTTCATTGGGAAGTGCGGTATCGATGGGGGAATCCCGCAAATACATCACAACGTGAGTTTGACGAGCAACGGCGCGCCCCCCGCTTAGAAAAAATGCGAGCATGGCTAACTTGCTTCCCCTGACTCATCGAGAGAGGCTTCTCTGCGGCATTCATCTGCAACCGTTGAAGCCGCTCTACGGCGGACGCGGGGGACCTGCGTGACAGGTTTACGAAACATTCGTTTTGTTATGTTTTTGACTTGCATTTTTTAATTAAACGCTTTTCGGTGGTAGTGTGGGTGCGGCGGCGGTGGCGCGAGCGCGTCGAAAGCCTACCCCCTCGACTCTTTAACAAGCTGCAAACTTGAGCAGCCCGTAAATACGACGGGACGACAGTTGCCGTAGACGTAAGCACGGAACGCCGGCTAGTTTTAATAACGGTATTTTTACGTGGAATGACTGCCGGATTTTTATGGGTTGCGCACGTGATGGATCCTGTCAATAACCTCTGGTGCAGGCAAGCACACACTCTCTCTCTCTCTCTCTCTCCTCCTTTTTCTAGTGATTTAAATATTAAAGCTTTTCCCGGCTGGCTTCATGGAAAATTGAATGGTAATATAAAACTGGGTGTTATAACCGCTTCGGAGTCGCACTTGTTGTTTTTACGACCGCATTTCGATAAAATTGGGAAGCGATCGATGTTAAATGTCGTTTTTAATTTTGTCTCTTAAACGGTTTGAAAGACTGTTTTCCTGATCATGCGGTGTTTGCCGAAGGGATCGTACAGCCATGAATTGGAGGCACTAAAATTTGTAACATCATTCTGTGAAGAACAGCTTGAATTTTGTCGTTGTTTCTGGAAAGTATCCCATACTCATAATTCTTTGAGCCTTAGATGGGTGAATTAACCTTTGACACATTTTTTTTTTTTTTAATTTAGGTCAGTCGTGGGATTCGAACCGGCATTCACTTGATTTTGAGACGAGGACGCCGACCACTCAGCTGTTGCTACTCGCTTTGCTCGGGGTTCCCAGGGGAGAAGGGATTGAGATTTAATGGCGCAGCAACAATAAGGTCATTAGCGCCAACCTCAGCCACGGTGCAGTAGTCCGGGTTGCCACTGCGCCACACATTACAAAGTTCTCGGTCTTGGTTTCAATTCCCCGCTCATGCAGTCTGACAAATAAATAAGTCTAAAAGGCAACGTCAATAGGTTTGCATACGTATTTATTTAGGCATAATTAGACATTTTTTTGAATTTTGAATTTTAAACAGTATTTTGCCTGTTACGATTTAGCATTGTTACGTGAAAAACTTACTGCGTCAGCAGCCTTGCAGTGCTGGAAACACCAGTTCTCGTCAGATCACCGAAGTTAAGCAGCATTGGCCCCGATTGGTACTTGGGTGGGTGACCTCCTGAGAATCCATTCCGGGTGTTGCAGACATAGGGCCTTAAGGCTTCGTCGGGCAGATGACCGGGTGCGGTTAACGCTCGCTAAAACCCTTTACTGCATTCAACTTGCCTCGTTCGAACTATCTATAGCATATAAACGTGCTCCAACAATGCAATGTTATTCTATTGAAACAATTGAAAGATGTCATTGGCTTCTACCATGAACGAATAACCCGTATGCAGAATTCAGTTCTGCATTTGAAGTGTTCAAAATTCAATGTCCTATACTGTACATATTGCAGCTATATTATGTTTATTTGAGCCACTGTAAGTACTGCAAGTATACAACACGGTATCAGATAAGAAGAAAAAAAGGAAAATTGTCGAAGTAATGTCGTTTTCAACTGCTTAGGCTATCTAGGGACAAAGAAGGATAATTCTGCTATACGATCTTTTACATGCCGCACTCGACACGAGCACGATTGCATTCGTACAGATTTTGGTCGATAAAGTTTATCTGACGTTGATTCAAGCCCAGTGACTCAACTCCTGAAGGTATCCCACACTCTTCGTGGTTGAATTACCAAATTCGAAATATTTTGTACTATTTTGTTTGTTTCGTTCGTTCTAGTGTCGTCGAACCAAATGCTACAGTTTATTCTATCACCATATCATCATAATTTCCCAGTACTGATTACTAATTAAAGTAAGATCACAATGCAGTTGTTGCTCACAGTAATTTATCACATTTCTTAGAATGTCTGCCGTTCATGTGCATTAAAAGGGATTTGCTTAACGTTGAAAAGGTTTCCGTACACGGAATTCACCATTTGCTAGCTCAGTTCGCTCACCTCCGTGCTTAAGAAGCACGAATGACTAACAACATTTTTTTAATTTTCAGGTCTACTTTTTCCGTGCGTTTAACTAGTTGAAGTCAATCAATTTTGAGATGCATATGTTGTGTTGCTTACAAAGTAGGATTCAAATTATGGTAACGTTTTGGGTGTTTTCTTTGACAACCAAGTTATTTTCTAGTAATTTCCCTGAACAGTTTGTCTGATCAAACTCTGACGTCATGCAACAGTTATCAGAGAAGTTTTTCGTATATTTTGAGAGTAAAAAAAAAATCAAGGTAAAGTGATGAAGATTCTGAGCATAAATAATTATCAACCTCAATCCCCCCCCCTCATTTGAAACGCACGATGTACGTGTGTGTGTGTGTGTGTGCGTGTACCTCTACTCTTCTGTATCTAAGTCTCCTAGAGTGATGAGATAATCAAATGAAAAATAATCAAATTGCGCATCCGTTAGGCCTATTTTTATTGCTGTAACTTTATTTTATGACCCTAAAATACACCTAAAACTGCCCTGAAAACTGACGCCGAAGTTCGATTAGACACACTAAACAGAAAGAACTTCGCCTTAACCATCTCTGAGCTTCCAAAATAAGCTTGATCCCAAAATCAAAAAAGTCACAGACTTAAATCGACGGTGTGTTTTGCATCAGTACGAACCATACGAACCAAAAGAAGACAGACATACTGTATATGTCTTAAAAGTAGTAGGAAATCAAATAATTTAACGACTAGCAATGCTATTGCTGATTTAACTTTGATTTCGGACCAGTCATTGTTGACATGTGTTATTAACATTGAATTTTGTCGAAGTGCCGTCATCTGCGGATGCTTCTCAGCTGTATCGGGGAGATGCATGTCACATTTCATTATCTACTATGGAACACCCTCGTAGGCCCAACGATTGCTGACGTTTGATCCAGTTGATTTCAGCTTCAACAATGGTCATCAGCAAGATTGGTTGTCGACAAGAATAAGTCAGTGGTATGTGGCGTGACACGGGAAGTCTCCCAAGACGGTCACAAAGCGCCGCCTGTGGTTTGGAAGATGACTTTTCCATCCGCCCGTCGACTCGGACGGATCAGCAACCCGGCCTCGCTTTTGGCGATGGCAGACCAATTTTGTTTGAACCCTTTTCTGGGCCCTAATGTTCTGAATTATTGTTATGGCCAACTGCACTTTATTACTTCAACAGTCTTTGATATCATTACTGTGTATCAATGGATGGTAATAATTAGAAGGTTGACACACTGGATTAACTTAAGTTAAGGATGAGACTGAGTCAAGAATTACCTTTCTGCCATTTTGGTCCAGGTTTAATTTGACTTTGATTTGCTCGTCCGCCAATTGGTACGGCTTACAAGGTTGATGATGAGTTAGTGACTAAGTGATCCCTAAATAAGTACGCTAATATTTGGGCTGGTAAAGTAAAAGGGGGGGGGGGGAGGTTCTAAATAAGTAGCCCGAAAACGGTTTACATCAGGAATGGTTGGGGTTGATGTTGGAATGCCGGAAAAGGCGTCACTCAGTTACTACCCCTACGTAAATTGGTCGTTAAGGGCAAGTACCATGGTTGGCATGAGCATATCAGATACACCAAGTGTGTATTGTTACAAGAATTGGAACGTTAAATACATCGAGTTTAAACAATCAGTAGCTTGTAGTACAGACATTATCAAAAGCAAAGGAGTCGAATCTATGGTTCTTGCAGGGAAAGGGAGGATGAAGAAGGTGCAGTTTCAGTAGTTCTAGTTCCAGGAGATGGCGCCGCAGGGAGAAAGAGTACCGGAACCGCACCGACGCACCGGGACCAATGACCAAAGGACAGGAGTCTCTCTTGCCAGCTCCAACCGACGTGGCGATGCGAAGCCCCGGAACCAATCATGTTGCATGCGACGAACCCTCGATACAACTTATGCAAATGATTGCCATGTAATGTATGTGCTGTTTTGTATTTCTCATTTTCTTATTTTCTGCCACCACATCATTAAAGTCGGTTAGCCACTTCAGATTCTTCTATGAAATTCACCTGGCTTAGGCATGGCAACATGACGTTATTCGGTCGTACCCAACAAATTTCATACGGCGGAAAACATCCGCATTTATTTGAATTTTCAATTAATTCGTGTAAATAAATTCGTGACAAACAAACCGTCTTACAGCTATTAGTTTTGGGGATTTATGATCGACAAGTTCTACACGAGAGCCGACAATTTTGGTTTTAAACCAACTTTGTGAATTTGTGATTTCCAGTTTCAGCATTATGCATCGAAAAAGGAAAAATTGAGACTCTGAGACGATCTGGAAACCAACTGAATTGTATGAAGCGTAGATCGACGCCAATAGAGTGAGCGAAGCGAGCGATATGACTAGTCTTTCATATCGTAGTACTTTCACGTTCCTTAGATCAGGAGAAACAGAGAGACAAACACACACTCCGTACGTTTTTAATCCTTTCACTACTGGTGTCCTGGAACAAGGACATAAAGTATTCGGGTCAAAAACTAAGTCCCCCCCCCCGCGCCGCAAGTTTTTTGAGGGGCCCCGGGGTCCCCGAGCAAAGCGAACTGCAACAGCCCAGTGCTCAGCCTCCTCGTCTCCACACAAAGAGATTGCCGGTTCGAATCCCACGACCAACCCAACTATCATACGGGACCTAAAAAATAACTCACCAGGAATAATTCAGTAGTTAAAGGGTTAATGATGTTGATGGATACATAGTGAATATATTGTGTTGATATTATGAAAGAAAGAGTAGATGACCGACCATAGGCATCGCACAATAAGTGCGGCACAACAATCAGTCACAGAAGACATTCCATTGAAACAACTTTAAGTCGTTTCAAAACTGAAGCCGATTCAAGCCCACCGACCGGTCTCTGGGAAGTATGTCATCCTTTTCGTGATTGGATTACAAAATTCAAGTTGTTCGTGCCGCGACGGCTCGTTTGTCCTCCAGTCAGTTGGCTTAATAAGCTCGAGATTTATGGCACTGGCAGCTTGTCAATGATCGATGGGGAGACAAGTCCATCGCGAAGGTAAATGATAGCCTTGCTGCCCAACAACATACCATTTTACAATAATGATGGTTTTTCTTTTATTTGGGGGTCTCCGAGGTCTCTTGCCAACAAGCACGAGGAGGAAACGGTAACTATGGTGATGGGTGACCTGTATTGCAAGTTCGCATATCCGTCATTTTGTATGAGGAATGAATTTCCATAGAGAACCCGTACACATTGCAGATGCAATCTAGAAAGATGGACATCCGTTGTTACAACTGTAATGAATCAGGACACAAATAGTTTTTCATGCCCAAATATATAATGCGTCTATGTGTAGAACAAGCCATTATTTCTGGCGGTAAGCTACACCAAATCACTATGGCCGATTTTGATATGAAATACGAGGATTTTGTTGAGACAGGTTATATTTAAAAGTAATTGCCTACTGTACAGACCAAAAAAAAATGTTATTACTGTATAGGTAGTTCATACCGTGGTTTCGACCAGACAGACCTGGGTTCTTCCATTGGGGTCGAAGTATATATAAACAACTTGAATTTGTTATCGTGTCACATATCACTGTCTGTATCAAAATTCTAAAACAGTGAAGCACAACTTGTATTAACACATGGCTAAGAAGTAACGAAAGGATTGTGCCTAATTCAGTCATTCCCTTGTGACTGAAGCTACGTGGCACAATGGTGCCGGCAGTCGGCAAGACCAACTAATTAAATTAACTGAATATGCAGAATCAATGGTTCTTTTAAGGCATGTTTTAATGTAAATAGTGTTCCACTGCTTTTAGATTCTGATAAAGATCAGTGGTGTTCAAGATGTTTTTTATACTTCCAACGTGTGGAAGGATTTAGGGTTAGTCAGGAAGAAAAAGTAATTAATCTTTAAAATGTATGAAATTATTTAAGTCCACAGTTCTCTGTTTTCCTGAAATTAAAATCGTATGGCATCTTCGAATTCTTTTCTGGTGATTGACGTTTTTACGTAGGATCTTTATTTTAATATTCAAACTATCGATTTGTTTACAATTAAAGACCTTCGAGGGCAATAACTGAAGAAGTTAACCAATTTCATGGAAGTTTCTTAATTTCAGTTATAGTATCCATTCCATGGCCTATCTTGAGTTCGCCGCAGAACGAACACACATAATCGATTGTATGTTTTTGGTAGCTGAGTGCCTTGTTGATATCGTAGATGGTTACAAAAACAATGGCGGCCGTCGATTAAAGCCGCCCATTCCAGGAAGACGCAGCCGATAATAAGACACATGCAGTACTCAAGATACGCCGAGCACATAATAATGATTGATTCTGAATTAGAAACTCAATTTAAATTTGTGTACAGTAGCAAAACTTAATTCACTGCTTGCAAACAGATTATTACAATCACTTTGACTGAATCATGTTGTTGTTAATGTTACTTATCTGCCCCACTATAAACAACAAGAATGACAATAACAATTATAACAATTAGATTTGCGGTTTGCTGAACATCTCTTCAATATGTGGTGCAATAGCACCCCGAACAACTGCACTGTGACTGAGGTTGGCGCTAATGACCTGTCTGTCTATCGACGTGCCATAAAGTCTCTATCCCCGCCTGCTCGCCACCCAATAACAATATTTGTTCTTTTTTTTTTTAAACAATAACAATAACCCAGAGCTAGTAGAAAGAATATCTGGGTAGGAGTCCTTTAAGTCAATGAAAACACTGAAAACAGTCGCAATTGGATTTCATTGAAAATTTTGGGGATTTTGTAGCTGTTGTAATGGTTCCTGCTGTTCGGTTTTGTTTCCTCTTTACCGTAACAGCATTTATCTCAGAAGGAAACCTGATTACGGCCTTTAGTTCCTTCAGGGGACAGGGCCTTTACTGAGGGAATAGTGGTGTTATTATTCCCCACACGAATTTAGGTGACACTTGATCCGTTTCCATAAATATTGCTTTAAAGTTAGGGCAGGGATCAAGGCAGCATCTTGAACTTTCCAATTACATTTTGGGGCATGTGAACGAATATTTGCCTCTCCGAGATACAGGGGTTATTATGTGGACTTAATTCCTCTGTGATGCACCCGTTTCATCAACATCATCAGATACGGATGATTGATTCTCTAACTGGCCTGCGGGGTCGTCGGCCGTCCTTTGTATCGCGCACGCATCCACGTCACGCGCGTCACTAAAATCGTTGTACTCTAGATTATAATTTACATTAATGGCGAGTTTGGCTGACACGGTTAGGGCTGTAGTTTTACTTTTGGTGTGAAAGAAATTACGTCAACGATCGTACTTTTGTTGATGCAAGATTATAATTTGCATACGAGAATCTCCATAATAATCAAGAACGGTATTTTTAAGGAGCATTAAGCGTTAAAATCACTTTAACCCTTTTATCCCCGCAGTAGCCAAGCGGCAACAGCTACAAGGTGGAGCACAAACTAAGTCCCAACTCGCACTGCAAGCTTTGTGAGGGGACCTCGGGGACCCTGAGCAAAGCGAGAAGCAGCAGCCCAGTGGTTAGCGTCCTCGTCTCCAAACCAAGAGAATCCCGGCTCAAATCCCGCAACTGACCTCAGGACTTGAAAAAAAAAATAATCAGAATTAATTTAGGGTTCTTGCGGTGCACGACGGTTATCATTTCTACGTTACAAATTGCTTCGCAACAAAAAGACCTCTGTAAGTGAAAACAAAACAACAATGTAATGAAGCAGTGTCAGCGATTTACTTTCTGCCTCTTCCAAATCAAAAAAATGACAAACCCCGACGAAAAGGTTTTCATAGAAACTTAATTTGACGCCGCATTGACACACAAAAGATATACCTGGTCACACCAATTTTTAAAACAATGCATCCAACACCACCCGTGCATAAAACGAACTTCAACAAGGAAGTAACATTATTAAGCCCGCGAAAAAACTGTCTTGCAACGATGCCTGCACGCGCAAATTTTTAAAACGGTGCTTACAACGGTTCGAGTCGTAGGACGCTCTGATTGAGCGAGCGAAGCCAATAAAATCAGAGTTTCTTGCCAGTGTGTGCAAAAATTTGATTGAAAAAACTTAATTCGGTAGAATATGGTATACACATGAGCGACCAAACAGTACCGGTGTTGCAACCGGTGTATCCAACACCACCCGTATGTAAAACGGACTTCGGTAAGGAAGTATCATTCTTAGCCAGCAAAAAACTTGTTTCATGCAACAATGCTTGAGTTTGCAAATTTTTAAAACGGTGCTTCCAGTAGGGAGTCACAGGGCGCGCTGATTGAGTGAGCGAAGCGATTGAAAATCGGTGTTTGTTAGCCAGTGTGCGCATCAATTTGATTTAAAAAAAAAAACTTAATTTGGTGGAAGATGTACATACTACTCGAGCGACCAAACCCTTCCAGCGCTGCAAACGATGCATCCAACACCAGCCGTAGGTAGCACGGGCTGCCTCTAATACAATCATATTTGCGCTTCAGATATGTCTGCATGTAAGGCGAGTTTTGTGAATAAACTGCGCATGCGGGGGAATTTCGTTCCCCATCTCTCATCCTCCTTTCTTTAATAAGCACTTTTCTATACTTACCTAACAGCTCATGAAAACCATGAAAACCAACTGTTTCCATCGAAATGACGTCACGCGTAAACAGTTTTGGAACAGAGTTGGTCAATGAGTCGGTAGGCAAAATGGCGACCAATGTCAGGAAAGAAGTATTTTGAGTAGGATTACTCATCCTTATAGCTCCGTTGTCAAGGTTGCTAATACTTAATTCTGAAATAAATTCTAAGATAAACTAATCTACACCAAAACAAAACTAGTTAAGGATTCCCGCCAAGCTTTTCGGCTGTGTCAAATCATGATATCAAACGCCAAGCTCTTACGCCAAGCTAATCCCACCGAGTAATAGCTCGAAGGTTAAATGAAATATATGAAAATTGATTACTGCGTAATTTTCAATTATTTCATTTAATGTGTGAAGTTTTAGTTGGCGTTTGATATCAGAACTTCACACGGCCGAAAGGCTTGGCAAGAATCCTTAACAAGTTTTGTTTTGGGGTAGATATCAGATATTTTTGGTCCAAATTGCTGAAATCCAAGTTTTTCTTAGTAATTATGAGATGGAAACACCAACCTAGTTTTCTGGCCTTTTTTTTTTTTTAGCCTTCTTTAGATTTTGAGGGTGGCAGTCACCTGTTTTCCATATGACTAGCCACATCGCTCGCTTCGCTCGCTCCGTCTCGCTTTTCTCGAAGAGGATCCTTATTGCTGCACTTACTTACTTTGTCACATTCGTCTGTAAATGTCATCCCGTACTTCTAATGCTTGTATTTAACATGTGCTGTTAGATGAGGATAATAAAATCATATCAAAAACAAAAACTGGTAAAAGGGGTCGCCAAGTTCCGAATGGTTCGGCCCTTCAAAGGAGTGATATCCACACATCAAAACATTCGCCAAGTTAATCGCACCGCTTAATAGTTCGAAAGTTAAATGAAAACTAGAACATAGAAAACTAGAACTAGAAAACTAGAACTAGAACTACTTTCGGTAGCAATGTTCAAGTTTTCATTTAACGTCCGAAGTATTATTCGGTGCGATTAAGTTGGCGAATGTTTTGGTGTGTTGATATCACTCCTTTGAAGGGCCGAACCATTCGGAACTTGTCGGCCCCTTTTACCAGTTTTGGTTTTTGATATGATATCAGTCCATTTTTTAAATTGTGTATTCACTCAACTCCACTACTGTGCAGATGTGTACTATTAGTGCCACGTCAACAAGAAATTGGTTTTCAACAATTTGCTACTACATTTTGCCTATAGGCCGAACCATTCTCAACTAAGTCGCCTCTTTATGGGTTTTTGGTTTGGTTTTAATTTTGTTGTAATTTGTATTACAATATTTAGTTAGTTTTGGTGTACTGATGTCACTCCTTTGAAGGGCCGAACCCCTCTCAACTTAGTGGCCTCTTTACCAGTTTTTGGATAATAAAATATTGAGCAAATCTGCGTGTGTTTGCTGATTGTTACTGAGAACAGCCAGATATTAACAGACTTGTTCCTTATTGTCCTTCTGCCGCCTAACCATTGTTAATGGACGTTCCTAAAAAGCACGAAAAAAAATTTGGTAATTGTTGCTGATGTTGAAAACCGTCATTTTTCGTCAATTTGGGGCATTTATAACCTAAATTTGAATTTAAGAATATGCCTAAGAGAAATTCGGAGAAATTTCCTTTCTTCCCAACCCTTTCTCCAATTTGTGAGGCCACTATTTCAAGAGGAGTAGAAGGGCACACACGTAAATAAATAAACACTCAGAACGATTTTAATTTTGTTAGATTAGCATTTCTTATTAGTACTGCAAACGCACGGATTTATTGTTCAGTTTGGCATTGTTGCATAATAACAATGTTTAAAACAATGTAAAACAATCAACTTGGTGGTTTGGAGCTCCCTAACTCCTGAACCACTTGACCAATTAGAAAGGTCCATGAAAAGGGCAAATCTACAGAGCAATACCGTACCTGTAAAATGAGCTAAGAACCAGCTTTATTCATCGCGTGGAAGAATTTATTTTCCTGATGCAAAAAAAAAAAGCGTTCGTAGTACGTAATTAGGCAAATATCAACGTTATTCACGTCGTTTTTTTTCTTCAAAAGAATGAAAATATTGCTTTTTAGCTTTAAAGTAGATAAGAATATATGAACCGTAATATGGTTTACGACCTTTATTATTAATGTATTTCAAACTATTCACGGTTTATTTAAGTACCGCATAACATATTATGCATGTTAATACTGCCGTTGCACCTATAGCTATACCACGCTTCAAATATTAGCGGCGATTAGGCCTAACGCTGTTGCATGGAAATTTAACGAAGGCTGATCGCTTTGTCACCATGGTAACCAAAGATTAACCGCGCATCGCTAGGATGCCAAATCAGGCACGTCCGCAATATATTTAGGAATTAGTTTAGTTATTCCAAATGTAGTTCTGTCACACTTTCATTATGTGTCGGAGGCCAGGAAACCTGACGATTCTATTGTAAAAACAACATGGAGGGACGAAACTAACAGTTTAATCTGATAAAATACCAAGTGATCGTTTTACCCGTGTTAAGGAGGCGTGATTGGCTGGTGACTGCCGTTTACTGGCATTTCATTGGTTAATTGCTGTTAGTAAACTATGAAGGTGTATTCTCAGCACAAAATAACAACATTAAAGGAAACCAAATAGCTGATAAATTAACGCAGAGAGAGGCTGTGAATGATGTTTAATAGGGTTAGGCCGTATTAAAGAACAGAAATCAGTATTGCTAGACAGGACTGAAAGCCAAATGGGCTAGAAGGGGGTTAAATAAATACGGATACAAACCTACTTACGTTGCCTTTTGGACTTAAATGTCAGACTGCCTGAGCGGGGAACTACCTGAGCGGGGAATTGAACCCACGACATTTGCAACCAAATGCCGAGTTCCTACCGCTGAGCCATACGGACATGGCCTGTAAAGGGAACATCCGTAGGCAGCATTTAACTCTCACACATATACGTAAACATATCCACTGTTCCAATCGTCGTGTCAATATTGCTCAGCCATATTGACACGGCCTGTAAAGGGAACGTCCATAGGCAGTAACTCGCACACTCGCACACATATCCAAACAAATTTTCACTTTTCCAATCACCGTGTCAGTATGGCTCAGCGGTAGGATCTCGGAATTTGGTTTCAAAGGTCGTGAGTTCAATTCCCCGCTTAGGCAGTCAGACGTTTAAGCCCAAAAGGCAACGTAAATAGGTTTGCATCCGTACTTATTTAGAAATGCTTGCTTTACCACTCACAGCAGGTAGGAATTTACAAAAGATTTTTTTTTTGTCCTGGGGACGATTTTGAGGACGTCTTGTTGTGGGCGTTATTTCCTAGAACGAGTGTAAAATATCCTCAGTCCTACGGCATGACTTTCTTCATATGCTTTCCAACACTAATATCATTTTTGTTTATTTCGTAAGAACGTTTTCTTCAGCTAAAATGATTGGTGCATCCATTTGGTTGAGAATCGCGTTAGCTAATTGTGAAATATGTGACCGACTGTAAGAGCCCGAAATTTTTTAGGGTGGATACAAACAGCCTCTGATTTGACTCACCCAATATAATTCCTTTATACTTTAAATACTTCTCCCGAAATCCCGCTAGATCGCGGATGTAGTCAAATCCGTAAGCTAATGAGCATCTATGAGTATAATGAATATGACTAAATATTTATAGCAGTTTTGGCTAATTTGTGCACAGTCCGCGTGCCGAAAGCTGCAACTAATTAAATTGGCTTTAGGGATAAATGATTCCGTCCGTGATGACATAATTATATGACCCCCTTAACTCCCATTGATCCGCACATCGTTACGTCAATACGTCAAGTGGATGACTGATTGCCCTCGGGGGGGATATTCATCCATTACATCTCGTTCGCGATCGGCTTTAGCAAAATTACTGTTGGCGATTAGATTTTCACTACGACGCTTCACGTATAGCCGGATCCACCGATTATTCGTTGAGTGGAAATAATTACTCAAAGAGAATATTTCCATCCCAGGAATTCAAATATATGGGCTATACATTCAGTACAGAAGGGGCATCGGTGAAATGTCGCGGCGAACATCGATACGGGATCCATAAATGGCCATCGGGTCATCCTTTTTCTTCCATTCGAAGACATAAGACGACAAAAAAAGAAAAAAAAGGGGGGGGGGGAAACCTTTTTGAAGAAACCTCAGCTGAAACCTATGCAGGGATAGAGAAAAGCATACGTTAACAAGCGCAAACAATTCGTCACGAAACAAAGTCAAAAATTGTATGTAAACTCGGCCAAAGTTGTACACTGTAGATACATGTGCTTTAAAATAAACACCACTTATAAGACACACCCAGAAAACTTTTGCATCACGTGACTACGGCGATCCGGTTCCAACTGGTTGAGCAGTTGGGCTCGCTTGCTGCATAGTTGTTGGCGCTTGTCCAATTCCCGTGTTTAAGGCAGCAATTCGACGGGCAGGCAGCAGATAATGTTAACGGCAAGGTGCACCACGAGGTTTTGCTCCGTGCTGCTTCCTACCGTACATGTAAGCCGTTACATATCCCCTCCCCTAAGTTTTTGCTTAGGCAAAGGAAGACCTACCTTATGTCATTCCGATCCCTTACTATCCTGTAAGTTTTCTAAAACATCAAGAATGCGTTTTACAAATAGAACTGTGGGGCTGAGAAGAGACCTCACAAAACATTAGCGTTTATGTGGTATGGTAGATGTCAAATGCGTTTAAAATAAAACACAAGCGTTCAATTTGCAACACTTTATAAACATGTGCTTGTAACGCCAAAGTGTTTAAAATGAAATAATAGTGTTTTTATCTTAAAACAGTACCGTTTACTTTACAACATAAGATGAACATAACCTTTTTCATTAAACACCATTTTCAAAAACAACGCGTTGTACAAAAAAAAATAAAAAAATAAAAAAACACTACTGTTTTATCCTGAAGACTTTTGTCACTACACGTGTTGTTAGCGCTGTACGCTGACACATACGCATCGGATAATCAGGCACCAAACATACAGGCAATGGATAAATAGGCACCCGGACAAATGGGCGCCAATTTTTTCTTTTTTTTTTTTTGAATTGGGATGGATTGCCATCAAATTGTGGGTGGGGAGGGGATAAAAAAGTTTTTTCATAAAATGTTCGTAGCCTTTGAAACTTCTAAAGATCTGTTGGCATCTTTATTACACACTAGCATCTCTGATGTTATCTGTTAGCTGCAGTGAGCGTGGTAGCGCGAGCGGGGCAGCGTAATTTGGAACATCAATTCACAACAAAAAATTTCGGAAAAAATGCGAAAATTCTTCCTCACTCCCCCCCAACGGTCCCACACGAATGAGTGTCCCAGATTTAAAACAAACGAAACAGAATTAAATTTTGAAAGCATTCCATCCCAATTACAAATAAAAATTAAAAAATGTGGTCCCTATTTGTCCGGTGCCTAAATTGGGGTGCCTATGTGTCCTAAGCATGAGTTTATGAAATGTTGGAAATTGAACGTTAGTGTTTTACTTTATACACATTTCTCGTCTACAACGCTAAGTAAACGTAGACGTTTTGAGAGGTTTCTTCTGACTCCTTGCTATTTGTAAAACACTTATGTGTTTTTTAGCCAAAAGACGTATGAAAACGTATTCCAGATGTGTGTAAAATGTGTTGTGCTCTGATGTCATCGTTTAAGAAACATTTGATTAAGTGGTTGCTTGATCAAAACCCAACTAACTTAGCAAATATGTTCAATATTGTGAGTTACTTTTTCGACATTTAATTTTTTTTTTATCATGTCTAAAAAACTGTTGCTTTCCCCATAGCGGCAACGTTCGACTTTGTTATTTTTGTTTTCTGTGGATCAATCATGACTTTGTTCCCTCTTATCTTTATACTTATGCACACGTTTTTTTCTCGCAAGTAATCCTGATTTCTCATTGTTGGAAATTTATTCTCAGTGTTATTTTTCTGTATTTTGTTTTGCATTTATGTGTGCCTATGACTCACACATTTGTGGTGTCTGGGCTGTCACTTCCATAACTAACTCACTCTGTAGTATTACATTAAAATACATTGAATAAAAAACATTATATTACATTGAAAAAAATTACACTGTATCCAGATTTAAGCTTGCATCCGTATTTATTTTCCAGATTTAGGCCACAACGAAGTGGCAGAAAAACACTTCTTGGAACAAATTGGGGTACGTATTTTCACGGAGCGAAAAACAGATCTCATTTGCTGCAATCGTTTTATTTTATTCGCCGAGCGTGGGGTTTATTATTATCATTATGACGATTATTGTTGGGGATGAATTATTTCCTTGACATGCGTGCGAAACGAACACTGCACCCCCTCCTAAATACACGGAAAAACGTGTTAATATGTCAGTGAACTCCTCACTGCAATTTGTGATTTGTGATGATTAAATCTCGGTTGAATGTTTTCAACGCTTCACACGCAAACAGACGCCCTTCAACAACGGGACTAAAATTTAATAAAAAAGAAAGTGTATTGTACAAAATCTGGATGTGAAAGGATATTATCGTAGGACTGCACTTGCTAGGTGGATAAGTTCTCCACCAAATCATGGCAACAAAATTTTTAACGTGTGGATTTGTTTCCTCCCGTATCCATATAGAAAACCACAAATCGAACCCTTAATATGTGTCTATGCGTGTGTGTGTGGGGGGGGGGGTGGAGCTATGCCTCATCCCTACTTTGTAATCGTCCTGAACCTAAAACTAAAATTTAAAATAAATACCTTGATTATATGCATCATTGGTGGATAAAACCAAACATTGCGCTTTGGAAATCTACGGAAATGAAATAGAAAATCGAATGAAACAAAAAAACGAAAGCAATATATAGTTTTTTTTTATATTGGTTTCTTAATTTTTTTTAAATTTGTTTTCGTCCACTTTCATTTGGATATAATCAGTAACTCCAGAAATCATGACGAAGATGGAAGAATAACAATTCTCCTTTAACTTGGGCGTTACAATTATTGTTGCCGTAGTAATTCGAGCTGCACATGGTTATACACATTGACATTATCAGAGTATTGTCACACTTTAGGCCGTGAAACATAAATGCCTTGGTTCTCGTAAGTGGACAAACCAAAATTTGGTTCGGCCGGGCGGCATTTTATTTTTAGTTTTTTAACCGCTAAAGGTTTGATGCAGCGCGCAGTTATTATTATTTTTTTTTGTTGCTCTTTAGGTGATTTAAGGTTTTTTTTTTCCTTTTGTGGAGCTTCCTTCCAAAATGCATATACAAAAATGCGCATTTTGGTACCTGGTTTTTGCAAGCATGAAACACGACCAAAAATTTCCAAGGTTTTAATGCTTGGACCCGACTGACGAATAAAAAGTGAATGGTACAAAATTTTTTTTAATGTAGGAATGAATAAAGAGAAAGAAAAAGTTCGGAATCACAGATTCAGTTGGAGTTTCTGTACATTTGTGCTTATCACACACAGCTGTTGTTTTCCTTGCATTCTCGAAAGTCAGGTAAGCTAGCCTCTAATAATACAGGTAGTAGTACTACTGGGCGTTATTTGCCGGAACAGCAGCCTTTTGTTTGTCTGCAGCCAGTGCTGCCAATCAGGCTGCTGTTAGCCATAGTAAGGAACGTATCATTCATAAGTAACGTGAAAAAAAAAACGTAAATTTTTGGCGATTAGATGCGCTCGCTATTTTGTCATTTTTATTTATTTATTGAACGATAAAAAGGGGTGACGCGGCCCGTAATTATTGACGCGGGCGCTTATGAGAACCAGAGTTATTTGTTTTCGCTGTCTTTGGGGGAGGCAGACACTACCCAAGGTCAGCAGGGATACAGCCGGATGACGGAACTTTGGCAGTAATGATAGGATAGGTCTATACAAATGGAAGAAAGTAACAAAAAAGATGAAACCAACTTAAAACGAGCCTGCGGTAGACTACTGAAAATTTAAAATAGAATTATCAAAAAAATATTGTGCATAATGGGGCCGTTCAAGTATTACGTCATCAAGAAATTAGACATTTTTAACTTCTCTCCTCTCGTCATCGATCGTCATCAGTTGCTCACCCCCCCCCCCCCAGTGTTACGTCATTTCTAACTTGACCCCTCCCGTAAGTGGGGGTGTTTTCTCTGTTACTTCCCTGTGTTTTTATGACGTATTTCCACCCTTTTACTGGATTAACGGTGCCTACGTCACCAACTGGGCACCCCCCCCCCCTTTCCCCCTCATCAATCGTCACCAGCTGGCGAACCACCCTCCTCCTTCCTGATGACGCAATACTTGAACGTCCCCAATATTTCTCACAAAACAAAATTTGTGACAAGCTACGAATAAAAAATATGAAACGATCGCGCGAATATAATATTCTTAAAAAATGCTTGACTTAGAAGAATGGGTAATGAAGGGAAAGAAACGTGCTGAACTGAACGCAAGTAATGAAGTTTTGAAAATTCTCTAAAAATTTCGACAATAAAAAAACACTTTTTTGGAATATGAATTGAAATTTTGGATCCAGAAATAGGTTCCTATATAACCATCCAGAGAAATGGTTGGCCTACACGTGCAAAAGAAAACGGGAGAAAAGTATAACGTTCCAAATTTATTTATGAAACTGCATGAAGGGAACATTGAAAGGTAGACGAATTTGGGAAACTAAATTTAAAAAAAAAATTTGCAAACAATTGGATTCTGGAAAAAGAGAAAGGTTCCGGCTGTTATTTTTAGTAGTACTTTTGTTTACGCTAACAAAGTATTATTGAATTTGTATCTACGGAATGGCCCACTCAACGACTCAACGCAAAACCTTTCTTCGTCCATACTTTAAGATACACGTAAAAACAGAAACGAATTTTCTGGAAGACCCGGTAGCGACCAAGTATTTACAGCATCCGCTTGTTTCGTACTAAATGGCACACGTCGGGAGTTTGGGGGCAAGCGTCCGTCTCAAAGATCCGAAGTTACGAGTGAAATTTGTTAATAGAAAACACAAATAAGGCACTTGTTGCAATTGAATGGCTCCGAGGTACTGAATTCTCGTTCCGGTTTCGAAATCCAATTTTTTCGCCCCCCCCCCCCCCTTTCCCTACAGTAGCGTAACTTCAAAATAGGGGGCTCGAAAGCAGAGTTCAGTGAAGTGCCCACCCTCACTAGACAAAACTTATGTTTTTGCCTCACAAGGCGAGAGCCAAGTAGAGGCCCAACCCACTTCACCCCCTCCCTCCACCCCCCCCCCAAATTTCGTTTTTGCCACACAAGGAAAGAGCCCAGCGGAGGTCCCTCCCCCCACCTTTACAAAAAAAATTGAGTTTTTGCCTCGTGAGGTAAGAGCCCAGTGAAAGCTCATTCCCCTTCTCCCCCCCCCCCTAAAAAAATACTTTACAAAAAACAAAATACAAACAATTAAGTTTTTGACACCCAATGGAGCCCTCCCCCCCGATCTACAGTATAAAACAGAAACAAATAAAATACAAACAAGCTTTTTCCACACAAAACGTAACGTTCACAGAAATTTGACAATAACTTTCAAGAAAAACGTTAAAATAATTAAATGATAGCCAGTGAGAAGGACCCCCAAAGTTGCGGGCCCGGAGGCGGTTGCCTCCTCTGCCTTCCTGCTCCCCTACACAAGCCAAGGTTCGCAGTTATTACCCCGTGCACCCTTTTCTTGCACTTCTTGTAGTTACAATGTTGCTTTGGTCCGTTCGTAAAGGCTCAGGTCTTTAAGAATGGGTCCAGTGCCTAAATCTCATACTTTGTGGTTCAATTGAATTTTCGCAGCTTCATGTTGATCATGTTTGTTTCCTACAATAAAGTTTATTATTATTATTATTAAAGAAGATTCGATTTCCACCAGTAAATCAAAAATTTAAAACTATGGAGCATGTTAACAGTCATTTCAATAGACATAGCTCCTCCCTCGTTAAGATAAAAATTTCATCGCGTGAGTACATAACACTATCTAGGAACAAAATTACTTTAGTTACGGTAATGATACAAGTGTAGAGAGATAGAGAGAGAGACGCTGTCGACACACCGCCAACGAACCAGCGTCGCGGGAAGGCTGACTTTTCCATGTAATGCAGCCGTTAGGGGCATGAAAAATTCATAGGACGCTGCGTCGTTGACAACACTAAGACGGCAGTTTGTAGTATAAGGTTGGCATGAGTTCTAAACGACTCCCGCACGTCGAGCCCTGGAACGAGTTCTATATATACATGCGCTAAGCCGCGCTTTCTCGGTTTGCACTATTTAGCGTTACTCTCAGTCATGATATCTTAGCAACAGCAATCATCAGTGATAAAAAAGAACCCCTCTTGATAGGTGTTGGAGAACCAAAAGTTCATACATCGACAGTGGCGATCACACTAGGAGAGCAAGGGGAGCAGTGCCCCTGCCCTTTTCGGATTTTGCACTTTTTGTAAAAAAATAAAATAAAATGGCCTTTTGTGACAGCATTTGCTGGTGCGGCGATGCCTGAGGAAGAGCCTAAAGTCCCATAAAGGGCCTAAAAAGGGCAAAAAAGGCTTAAAAGACAGCCTAAAAAGTCTCTAAAAATGTCCACTAAAAGCCCCCTCAAAAACCCCGAACAGGCAAAAAAAATGCCTAAAAATGGCAAAAAAGGGTAAACAGATACAGAAAATAAGTCCGTAGAAAATAAATGAGCCTTTTTACTAAAAGTAGACCCTGCCCTCTCGAGTGTCTGTGCAAGTTACTGTACATCGACATTAGAGTTCGTTTGCGCACGAGAATTTTAGAAAATTGGACAGGAGGAGGCGGAGGCGGAGGCGGCGGAGCGGATAACAATGTCAAAATGTTACAATGCTGCAACATGTAACAATAGGGTAACGGTAGGCGAGGCGCACAATAGCGGATTATAGCTCACTCGAACAAGATGCAACAATGGTTGGGGGCCGGGAAATTAACATTGTCGTTGTTTGAGTTAGCTGGCTCGTTGTGGAGAACCTAAATTAAAATGGTCTTGATTTTTCCTTAAATCTTCAAGTTTTAAACCGTATGGTGCGAAGTCCTAAATTTTGTACGGCCTCAAAATTGGGCGGCCGACATGACTGAGTGACTTATTTACTTTTTCAATGCGGGCTTCGGGAAACAAGTTGAATTGTTTCCGCGATTGTTGCCACGATACTGAAACAATCCAGAATCAACTACTCATCGAGATGACGCATGCTAAATCCAGAAATACGCTAATGTGTTGCCATCAAACAATAATCATGGGACAAACCTTCGGAGGAACCTAAACATAAGTATCCATTTCTAATGTCCCGTTTTTTGAAAACCAAAATCGGTGGACAGTGGACACATAGAAAATGGAAGCGAAAAAAGCCAACAAATTAACTGAGCAAAAAACGGCTTCGCCGTTTAGAAAAAAAAAACATTAGGGCTCGTATCCCCATAGTCACAGCCCTGAAGGTACACGAATAAACAAGCGGTACAGCGACTACCTATAGTCGCATCCGGTCTTCTGTACAGTTCTGCCACTACCAGTAGTGAGGCACACTTCTCTATCAAGCATTGCTACAGCTATCTCTATTATATAATCTAAAAACAATAACCATCAGAATTGCCCGTTACAAATGTGTTAGCTGTTAAGCTTATTTTTCGTTTTAGGCATAATTGTCAGCGTTTAGGCCTAATTTACAACTTTAATTTCGTAAGTAACAACTAACGGATATTTGGATTGTATACAGTAAGCCTATTCATTTTTGCAACACGGTATGCCTCCGCGCACACAGTTACAGTGTTACAACGTAATGCGCAGCGTAGCGTGTATAGATCAGTGGTAGTAGGGTAGGGACAGGAGAAACGCTGTAGCAGCGACTCGTAGCAACTATTGACGTTGCCATGGTAACGTGATTTTAGACCTAATTTTCATTTTTTAGGCCTAATTTTTTTAACGGCAGTTTTAGTTTCGTAAGTAGCAGATAAGCCTAATGGAGAATTTGGTTCGATTGTAAGCCTATTCATTCACGCAACAATGCGACAAGACTCTTTTAAACGAAACTAAAATGTTTTTGTTTTTACGCAGCATTAACACAAACCTTTAGGATTTCAATTCGACGGATGAAATGTTATTATTTAATTTAGTTACGTCGAAGAAGACTATTAGCTATAAGGAGGCAACGATGTTTTAATTTATCATGTTATTTAACTAACTTTTGACACTGAATTGAACGTTGTAAACAGTGGTCGTAAATTTCTGGTACCGTTGCGAAGTTGAAAAAAGCGACGGACGGACAAAGTCGTTGCACTAGTCTTCTCAGCCGGTACGCCTGTACAGAAGACTAAAACGGATTAGAGTTCACTCGAACGCAACGAACTATAATTTGTACTCCAATTCGTAAAACGTAAACCCACAAACACACACAAAATAGACGCTACAAAATTGAAAGATAAAAATTCATACACAAAATGAACACAAATTATAGTTCGTTGCGTTCGTGTGAACTCTAATATTAGTGTGCCTTCAGGGCTGTGAGTATGGGGATACGAACTCTAATGTTTTTTTTTTCTAAACGGCGAAGCCGTTTTTTGCTCAGTTAATATAAAATAGATTTCGCTTTCAGGAATTAATTTTTGTCTTGGTCACAATAAAATTCAGTAAAAAGACTGTTAAAAACACACGATTGTGTGTGGTGAATAACACTCAATCCACCATCTTGGAATGCGCAAAGAGACTCTTTGTCCATAAGGTCTTTTTGAGCATTCCAAGATGGCGGACTGAGCAATCGTGTGTTTAAAAAAAAAAAATTTTATAATTTTATTATTTTTTTTGTAAATCATAGTTTTTTACTGAATTTTATTGTGATCAAAACAAAAATAAATTCCCGAAAATTAGAACTAATTTATATGTCGATGTACTTCTGGTTGTCCAACACCTACTACGAGGGTTTTTTTTTTGTAATCACCAACCTTGCATATCACAAATTAATTTAAAGTGTTTGTTTGCAATTATGGGATGGCAGCTGCTATTTTTATCAATGTTTTTTTTTTGCTAATCGATGCCTCCTTACTTCATTTGTAGGGGAATGGAAAGAATACCCGAGGAAAGTGCCGAACAGAATTGTGAGAAAACCTCCAAGCCTGAAAAACTGCAGTATCTATTCGGGGTCTCGGTATAAATCCCCTGGTTTTTACCAGTGCCACAATTAGTCACTTCTATTGTAAGTGGGTGGGGGGAGGGGGCAAATGAAAAATAGTGGCCTCCCTATTTTGGGAAAATGGTGGGCTTCCCTCCTCTTCCAGCCCTACTGACAATATAAAGTCCAACTACAGAATAACCTCTTTATAACCAAGCCTGTAGGGTCTACGTAATATTATTGTATTGTTGTATCGGGGTTATTATTATTTAAAAACAAATCTAATTATAACGATATTATTGTTATAATATACTTGCATAGCCTAAAAGAAAAAAATCATGTAGTCCTATGCAAGGTAAAATGTGGTTATCTTTTTTTTTTTTTTTAATTAATATCTTTTGAGCCTTAAATCAGCCGAATCAATTCAATGCTTTTTTGGCTGAACTGGCTCAATTTTGAACATTACTAGACTTTTTTTTTTTTAGAAGAAGAAATATCTGGAGACGACCCGGGGATTCGATCCGGGAAACCACCGATCATCGTGGGGGGTCGAAAGATTGTCCAGAATGGCCAGAACAGCTCCCATAGCCGCTGAACGAGCATGGTAGCCTCTCACGCTGCACTGGCCGGCAGTCCTATGCGGGGACTTTGCCAAGGTTCCCTTTCCAAGGGTTCGACCAGATCCACAAACCTCTAGCAACCAGGCTAAGCTCACCGCTCAGCTACGATGACCACCCACCTAATGTCTACACTGTAAAGTAGGAAAGTTGGAAATAAGCCATCAGAGAAAATCATACACTAGAATAACGCAGTACAGTAAGACCACCTTTCTGCACTTACGCTTCATTCAAATGATGTGACCCGGATTCGAACCGGCGAACCGGTCCAACTCCAGATCATTTCCGTATCGCCTTTACCAATATGGCCGCTTGTCCAGTGGCAAGCAAGGCAACTGAGATAGTAGCTCCGTGTCTCGCTGCACTCCAGGCCGGTCAGCTTTGTGCTCTTCTGGTATTAGTGAGTGACAGACAATGGTTGTGCTGGAGCAGCCCAGTACCGGACAGCGTGAGAACCAAAGGGGGATTGGTATCCGCACAAAGTTTGTGCGGGAAAATTCGTAGTTTACTCAGGTTCCTGTTAAACTTTAAACAGAGGAAGAATAACGAAGCACAAAGATTAAATTGCGAGATTTGGCCTGTAATGAGGGCTTCTCCCGCATAAACTTGGTCAGGATACCAAATTCCCTTGGGTTCTCTGGCTGTACGATACTAGTCGGCTCCTGGCGTGTGTGTCACTAACTAACGCCGGAAGAGCACAAAGCTGACCGGCCTGGAGTGAAGCGAGGAACACAGCTACTATCTCAGTTCGCCTTGCTGGCAAGTGGCTGTAACGGTAAAGGCAGTATGACAATGATCTGGTGACGGACTGGTTTGCCAGTTCGAATCCGGGTCCGGTCACTTGAATGAAACGTAAGTGCATAAGGTGGCTTACTATACTACGTTCTTCTAGTGTATGATTTTTGCTGGTGCTTTATTTCCAGTTTTCCTTTATATTGTTTACAGTGATTTATTTCTATTTATTTCCGTACATACTGTCTGTAGTGAAACTTTTAAGAATGTCGGCCTAAGCTACGCAGTACTGCAACATAAGAGGGGTACAAAATCAATTAAGTTAGTCACTCAGCGCTGTCAGCTGAAAACACGGGGGGGGGGGGGCTGAGGCCTAATAGCGCGTCGATAGTTATGTCATTAGTGCCAACCTCAGTCACAGTGCAGTGTCCCGGGAAGGAGCCTGGTAGAATAAATCGTTGCAAAGAGAAGTGATCGGCTGGGCAACAAACAAATGGAAATATCATTATAAAGGGGAAGAACGGAGTTGGGGATTAAAGTATCCTATACTTTACTGAAGTTATTGTTGTAAAGGGTATTGTTATACGCGGTTTTATTTGGCATTGGAATAGTGACAATTCGGTCGTTCTTTCGTAAATGTATCATTGTAATGAGGTTATTGTTATCAACAGGTATTGTTATGAACAGGTTACGCTATAGTTGATTGAGTTGGGTTTTGACTTTAGGCCTCCCGCGCACTAGGCTGCCAGGTCGCGCGGCCAGTGGTCGTCACGGCCAAAAAAAAACACTGCGACGAGCCGCGCGGCCACGTCCGTTTTCCTTTGGTAATTCTCGATCACGTGGTGAAAAATGAACACGGAGCAAGTATGGTCGACCTGTGGTCGCCTGCACGCCGCCCGGAATTCCAGTGGCCGCCGTAACTGCCTAGCCGTGGCGGCCAATTGCGCGTTGCTACATATACCGTTAGCATTCTCGTTGGCCGCAGCGACCTGGCCGTGCGCCTTGGTGGCCGTGTGCGCGGGGGCCCTTACTATTTTCTTGAAACCTCAACATAAAATGCCCATTTTAATTCTAACAATTGATCAATAATGGGAGCATGGTTAGCTTATCATCCTGCAGAGTCTTGGCGGTAGCCTATTTTATAGCATTTTTCGGTAACAACTATTAGACCTTAAATTTGTTTTTATTTCATCAAGTGTTTCTACCATCTGTCTTTTGGTCCCACATACGTTGGCCCCTTTCACCCCATTTACTATAGCATTGGCGTTTCCTTAGTCTAGTAGGGTTCCTAATTCATCTGTCCACACACGCATTAGCCTAGTTTGTTTCAGATGGCTTAAACTACAAGCATTAAACAAAAAGGATTAAAAAGAAACAGGATCACAGCTTAACTAAGGAAATGTGGCAGTTTAATACCTTAGTGACACTAGCAACCAAAGCCATTTTCACGCTGAACATCACACAAGTAAATGTGATCAAACGATAGCCAACCGTAAATAACTTACTGGGTAGATAACTTGTTTAGAGATTAATTAGGCCTTTGTACTCGTTGTGAGCACACGAGTTTCGGCTTTAGAACACACTCTGCCACGGGCACTTCTAACGCATTCGTTTAGGACGATCACGTGCTAACAAATCCCAAAGTGTTTACTTCCGAGTATTCCCATCAAACATGGATTCCACGTCACTGTTTGTCGAAGCCAACTGGCATGTAGTAACAAACGAACAGGAATGAGGAGGATCTGAATTATTTTAAATATGTTAGCATGCACAAATCGTAGTCATTTATTTCAACCTCAGTCCGTTCGATTTGTTACCGAGTTCATTCTTTCTGCCGGCCTTTGCCCTTAGGCAGTTTAGTAGTAACAGAAGTTTTTGAGTGATACATACAATTCCGTTAAAAGACTTAACTATGGTCGTCGTGGCTGAGCGTGGCACATCTCAGCGTAGTTGCCTGAAGAAGATTGTCTGTTTGGTAACTGGAAAGGGGACCCTGGCAAAGTCACTACTAGTCTGGCCGAACAAGCATAGTGTGCGAGACTACTGGGCTTCACCAGCAGCTGTGGGATCTACTC
>JAHWFP010235886.1:0-25649 GCA_023313725.1 Lithobius niger
CCCGTAGACACAAATCGAAAAGCCGGACGCCGTAACTCATAAATTCGACTTTGATCTCTTCTGGGGTTTAGCCCAGTGCAAAATTCAGAATACGCTGCCGAAATCCCTGCAAAATGTTGCATGGTATTTATTTATACATGCAATACAAAATGCTACCCTTTCAGGTATTAATATGAGGAGAAACTATTCGAAATTTAATTAAACCGGGTTCGGAAGACACAAACTCACCCGCTAGAGATCAGCAGCAAAATCGGCAACGAACGCAACAACACATAAACATGGCCCAAACGCCTGAACTACTTAACGCGTTCATTTATAGTGGAGCGTCAACATCAACATCGCGCCAATCGAAAATGAGTCGACTCACTTTCGCAGTGTACATTTTTAAGTCAGTTGCCCACACCATAAGACAGTCCCGAATGTTTTAACAGCCAAATACGGAAATGAATTATAAAATACTGTCCAAGAACTAAAAGAGAAGGGTTGCTTACTTCGAAAAATGTTGTACAGTTAAGATTACGATTTCCAAGATGTTATCAGAAATCCCTAGGAAATCCTCAGTGGAAGTCACAATGGAATCATTTGAAATCCCTGGAAATCCGTTGAAATTCGCCGTTACGCCACTGCCGTAAAGGGCAAAGATATCCTTTCAATAAGCACCTATGAAATCCCTGGAATTGGGAGTCCATGGAAATTCAATTATTTCCAAGGATTTCCAATGATTTTACAGGGATTTCATATATACGCATTTATTGAAAATATTTCTTCGCCCTTTACGGCAGCCGCGTAACTTCAAAGGAGGGGCCCGGAGGCGGACTTCCACGTATTTCCAAGAATTTCAAATGATTTCCCTGTGACTTCCAGTGAGGTTTTCCAAGAAGTTTTACGATTTTCCAGGGATTTATGATCAGAGTGAACAGGGATTTCCTAAGGTGAGAAACCCCACCGGCTGAAAGATTTGACAACACTAAGACGACACTTAAAAACACGCAGGTCAAGTGTTTCACTATTTAATTGGTGAAGGCTATTGATAAATAAATTCCACCAACACGTCATCATGGCATTTTATTTTACTGACCACCCGCCAAGTCAACATGTATACTTAATGTAATACTTAATTTGTACACATCTTCTGTACCAATGCTGCTTACTACTTGTGACATTACAACACTTTTACGGCCAAATGCAGCACGGATGCACACGGCAGGTCCTGCCAGCACACCTGCAAGAATTAGAGGCTCGTAATCAGATTGGAAATCAAAGCTGCGGACTGATTGTCTGGCACTGGTGCACGAGAATTGGAGACTATCCAACCATACGGAACACGTGCCCTCCTTTACCCATCACGCCACTCCTCCAACCCAATACCCCCCACCCAATTCACATCCACCTTCGCCAACCACGTGCTTCAGTCTCCAGTTTCAACTTAACAAAGCAAATTCAGCAATGTAATTAGAAGCGCGCAGACAATCAACTTTACGCGGGGGGGTTTTGAGGAGACTGGGCTGAACGGACGAGTTAATTTCCTCTGGTGAGTCTGGTTTTGCCTCTTGGTCGCAAAGTGTGGCTTTTGCCCCTCAAAAAGAAGAAGAAGAAGAAAAAGAAGAACCAACTCTAGAAAGACGAATTTGTTTTACTCTTTCCTTTCATTACGTGAAAGCTCCTTCCCTTCCGTTTTGTTCTGCCGTCTCGTTCCTTGTCTGTAACCTTTTCCTCTTTTCTGTTTTTGTTTCCGGAGAACTTGACTAGATAGCCGCTCTCAAAGTCTATAATCTGATTGCTTTCACCATCTGCTTTCGTCTGTCCCTTTCCCCCGTTTCCGATGGAATCGTTGACGTCACCAGACCCGGTCGGTCTTCTTCGCCCGGCTTACCACTAAAATATTAAAATGGTGAAATTATCATCATTGATTCCGTTTTCTAACTTTCTCTGTCTGGCGATATTACAACGGCCGATCAGACAGACTCTTGAAGCTGGTTGCTGAGAGAAGTCAGCTTTAGTTGCCACGACAGAAATATCGAAATATAACAGTTGATTCAGAGTTTTCAAAAAGCAGAACGCTATAATAAAGCACTTTAGTAATTAAAATCATTAACCAGAGTAGCCACAAATGCAGGTGAGAGACGAAATCACGACGTTTCGGCTCCTAGGTCGGAACCGTTTTCAGGTGAAGTGTTTAAAACATGTAAAACAACATACCAATTAAATAAATACGGATGCAAACCTATTTACGTTGCCTTTTGGACTTACATATCCGACTTACTAAGCGGGAACCGAACCCACGACCTCTGAAACCAAACCACGGTAGGTCCTCGGCCTTTGGTTTCAGAGATCGCGGGTTCGATTCCCACTCAGGCAGTCTGACATATAAGTCCAAAAGCCAACGTATATAGGTTTCCATCTGTATTTATTTCATTCTTTTTGAGCCACTGGCTCAAAAATTAATAAACATGTGAAACAACTTAAAAATTAATAAAACAACAGCATAGCTGATGGGTCATGGTTATAAACCTGACAAGTCATGGAACCTTACGACTTGTCAGGTTTATAACCATGACCCATCTACTATGCTGTTGTTTTATTAATTTTTAAGTTGTTTGACATGTTTTAAACTCTTCACTTGAAAACGGTTCCGAGGTAGGAGCCGAAACGTCGTGATTTCGTCTTTCATCTGCGCTTGAAGGCTACTCTGTTTATATTTTTACATTTCAGAGATTTCAACGCATGAGGTTTTAGGTGCTGTTTTGTAGTTTGTTGTACATTATGTTTGCAGGAAACTGAAAGCAGAGAGACACGTTTCCATTCACTCCGAGTGCAAAAAAAAAAATATATATATATACGACTCGTAGACTCTAACAGTAACTATGAAGACACTATAAGTATGATACCCACATGTTTTTTCACTCGTAGTGCAAGGAAACATGGCATCATACAGTCAGTGTCCAGCAAACATAATGTGGAACAAACTACAGTAGCACTTATTTCGGACCATAAATTTATAACGTTAAACATAACGTTTGAACAAAATCTCTAGTTCAGCACAAAATTCAGAGGGAAAAATCTTCAAATCGGATAAAGACAGGGCACGCTCTGACTTTGACAATAGTAGACTCTAACAGTAGCTACGTAGCGACTACAATATGATATCCACATGTTTTTGCAGTCGTAGTGCAAGGAAACATGGCATCATACGGTCAGTTTCCTGCAAACATAATGTGAAACAAACTACAGTAGCACCTACTTCAGACCATATATCTAACGTCAAACATAAAGTTTGAACAAATTCTCTGATTCAGCACAAAATTCAGACGGAAAATCTACAAATCGGATAAAGACAGGGCACGCTCCTGACTTTGATAATAGTGACTCTAACAGTATACTATGTAGAGACTATAAGTATGATATCGACATTTTTTTCCACTCGTAGTGCAAGGAAACGTGGCATCATACAGTCAGTCTCCTGCAAACATAACGTGGAACAAATTACAGTAGCACTTATTTCGAACCATAAATATAACGTCAAACATAAGGTTTCAACAAATTCTCTGGTTCAGCATATAAAATTCAGACGGAAAAATCTCCAAATCGGATAAAGACAGGGCACGCTCCTGACTTTGACAATAATGACTCTAACAGTATACTGTATAGAAACTACAAGAAAAGCGAGAAGAAAATCATGTGGATTAAAACATAACCACATGTTTTTCCACATGTTTTTCACTCGTAGTGCAAGAAAACGTGGCATCAGTCAGTTTCCTGCAAAGATAACGTGGACCAAACTACACTAGCACCTAATTCGAACCATAAATCTAACATCATACGTAAAGTTTCAATAAATTCTCTGGTTCAGCATAAAATTCAGACGGAAAAATCTCCAAATCAGGTAAAGACAGGGCACGCCCTCCTGACTTTGACAATATTGAGGTGTTATTCAATGAGAAGCAATCTAGATCCAGACTCAACCTCGAATCTTTAGTTATTCTATCCCATTGTCCACCAGTGCACAGCCACTTGTGGGAAAATTAGAACATTAAAGAATACGTTTTCGTCATATGCAATTTTAGGCCTTTCGGAATACAAACTGTAGTAAATTCACCCCCTGCCCAGCAACTCCGACCTCCACTTATTCGATTGTGGGTTTTCGGCATTTGTCACTCCTGGTACTGAATACTGCATAATAAGGAAGACAATTTTAGCTTGGCTTCACTTCGCTCCCGCAGCTGTAGGGCGAGGTGTGGTCTCCCATAGTCCATTTTTTATTATTTTTTTAAGGAAGTGGCTATTTACAGGTACAGTACCTGAAAAAAACTGGCTATTTGCAGGTACTATACCTGTAAGTAATCGACTATTTACAGGTACTGTACCGGTAAGCTACTGGCTATTCACAGGTAGTGCTCAAAAAGTGAATGCACCAAATCCAATATACTTCAGCAGCACGAAATCATCCGGCTACATTGCTGTCTGAATCGTAATTTGATCTTCCAGGCAAACCATTACGAAAATAAGGAAAGACTGCAATGAAGATTTTTATTTAGTAACTAATCATTCTCGTTACTAAAGCCCGCAGATGTGCGTTAAAGTCACGTCTTACGCGTAATTCCAGAGCTGTGCTTCGACAATACGCCTTACAAATGTAAATTTTGTGGGAAGGCTTTTGAGTTACAGACTCACTGGTTGCCAAGATAACCAAACCTGTAATCACAATTGATGTTAACCACTCCAAATTTGAGGAATCAGGGCCAGATTTTTACCTGAAAACGAGGACGTTAAGCTATCGTTTCGAGCATAAAACGTTGCGTGTTCATGAGTGCGAAACAAATATCGCATAATACCGTGACGCCATCTGTGTCATTTTGTGTCATTAACTTTTAGCATTGTTCACTGGTGATTGTGAACGTATTGGATTCTCTCAGATTAATTTACGCAGGCTTAGCTACGTTTACGTTTTTGATAAACTTGCCTTGTTCACGGGTTTTGGTCATTAGATGTACTTTAAAGCAACATTTAACGTGTAATTTCAGAACAGTGTGCTTATACAATCTTCGACAAAACGCCTTATAAATGAGAATTTTGTGGGAAGGCTATTGAGTTACAGACTCAAAGATTATAACCACTCGTGGCCAAGACGATCAAATCTCTAAACATTCTCACAAACTGATATTAACTGGGTGCAGATGTGAGCGATATGGACCAAACTTTACCTGAAAACGTGAACTTTATGCAGTCGTTTTAAGCGTTGCAAAAGCGGATTTATTACACATTTATACGAATGGAAAAATTATACGACTGTACAGTGGCGCCATCTGTTATCAATTATATCGTTAACCGTTACAGATTATTCACTGGCGCTTGAAAACTTACCAATTTTCTTAGGTTAATTTACGTAGGCTTAGCTAATGTTTACTTTCTTGATAATATTTGTTTGTTCATGGTTTGTGCATTCCTTCGCTTGCTGCAGAATTTAACGATATAAAAGACAACAGATGGCACCGGGGTAACATCGTGCGATTTTCGTAAAAAAATAAAATTCGCAATAAAATGCTGTTTTCGTTCATATCTAGCCTAGGCTTATATGGATTTGATGAATCACCTCCGTGCCTGATCAGTTAAGAAATTCGCACAGTAGAAAGAAACTATTTAAATGTAATGTGTGTTTGCACGATTTTTCGTCTTTTGGCTAGTGCGGTGTTGTCTTTTTACGAAGCTGCAATTAATCGGATTCATTTGGGTTTCATGAATGAACATATCGGATCTGGTTTATGAGATACGCATGGAAGTGAAAAACCCATTTAAATGTAATGTGTGCATATGAGCTTGTTAGTTGTAACAAAATTTGTTGGCAGGGGGTGAGAGCAAAATAAATTTAAAAAAATTGAAAATGAGGGTCCCACAATTCAGCTAGGGGTCTGTCTAGAAGGAGGGCTTCCCACAAAAATAATTCATTTCCAGCAATTTTAGTACCTTTGAAAAGTTGTGAAAACCAAGTTTCACAATTTTTTTTTTACTTGCAACAAACGCTTTGTCTACTTTTAACAAATTTTAGTCCTAATTTGTCGGATCTGGAGAAGGGCGCACTCCCCCAGCCCCCACACCCCAGGGTGCGACACTAGTTGAGTCATAGTGATTGTTTTTGATCGCTTAAAACAAATTTAACTGAAACAAGCTACTGTCAGCATTTCGTACGAGCTTGACTGTATATTTCATGGTAAAAAATCACATAAAACGTGCACAATGTCAGCTGTGACAAGTCGATGCTTTTGAAAGGTTTGTCGTAAGGCTATGGAATTTGATGCTTCCTCGAGTAAGGCTGTACTTTAGATATTACTGGAATTTTCAGGATTTCCTTAGACGACCTTCAAATATTCAGGCAGATCGTACTTTAATGTGAAATCAAACTGCAATAATCGAAATAATTATTCTTTATATGCTTAGCATTAGTAAATAATGAGGAAGACACAAGTTCAGTAGTTTTATGGTAGCCATTGCTTGTAAACATAGTACCTGTAAATAGCCAGTTGCTTGCAGGTACTGTACCTGTGAACAGCCAATAGCTTACCGGTACAGTACCTGTAAATAGTCGATTACTTACAGGTATAGTACCTGTAAATAGCCAGTTGTTTGCAGGTACTGTACCTGTAAATAACCACTTCCTTTTTTAAAATTTAAAATGTTTGCTTGCCTTTTAATACGCTTGGCTTTGGCATTTACAGTTTTTTGTCATTATATGTAGCGATGCTTGACTGCTAATTTTTATGGACTTGATAACGGGGTGCTGTGACCCCCGAAACGTCGTCTGTTGAATTTTTGGTGCCCTTAGCTGGCGTGTTTTTATTTTAAAACTGTCAACAATGCTTCTTTCTGTATTGTTGTATTGTTAGCAACTATACCACGCGCCATGGCTGTTTGGTGTAACATGCATATCACGTGACTGGGCTAGTCCAATCAGACGGCCAAACAGCCGTTGTTCTCGTTCGTCATTGCCTCACTCATGGTGACGTCACGGCAAACAGCCATTGCGCATGGTTTAGGAGGAATGTAAAAACCTTTTTTTGGGTATTCCTCATTGGCAGGGTGTGGAAAAGTCGTTCTTTGGCATCACTATGACACACAAACAAATTTCATCACTCTGGGCGGTCATGTCTTGAGGTGCCCCAAGGGCCCCTTCAAGTTTAACATTGCACGACAATGTAGCGATACGGTGAAAAAGACAAATATGTTAATTTGACTGTTTAAAAAAAATCTAATTTTGAAGATTATATCTCATTCGACTCTCTCAGAAACGGTATTATCATGCCGAAATTACAAAGAATTTTAATTGTGGGACATAATTTAGCATCGAACGCTGTTACCTCTTGGAATAATTTAGCAACGAAAAGTGGCAAAAATGGCCTTTTAGGCAATTTCGGCCCACAACTGCTACTTACACATACTGCAGAGAAAACATTTTAATGGCAATTATGGCTACCTTTCTTAGTCTCTAAGTGTTTCAAATGAGGTGATTTAAAATTAATTTAAAACCAATCAAATCATCATTTTTTGCTTTTTCCGCCGTTCCGTTCATCGCCGTATACGGTGTTAACTTGAAGCTCCTTTGGGGCACCTCAAAACATGACCCCGGAGTGATGTCTCCACCGCCCAAAAAAGGTTTCTGCACTCCACCGCCTCCCGTAACGAAGTCAGGTATTGCACAAAGGAGCCATTTTACATTTCAACTCAAGCGAAACTTAGTCGGAAACTTTTCCTAAACTTTTACTAAATTTTTACAAATGCAGACTTTTCGTGAATCGTATAAACAATTTCCGTTCAACCCCACTCCAGTGAACAAACTCAGCAAACGGCGGCGGGAAAAAACGTTTATGCTTACCTCCCATTTGTAAGACTCAAGATTCCTTACCCAGGAGTGGCGAACCTCCCAGTTTCTGCCCAATTTTCCAGCTCCAACAGTCCGATAAAACCGTTAGGGGAACCATTTGACTAAGAATCTGCGGGGACATTCAACAGGCAAGAAGCCCGAGCGAGCTGAAGGTGTAGAAAACCCACTTTCGCAAAGCCTGTTTTCGAGATCTATGAAAGTGAACGCGCAAAATATGCGTTCTACGGAAGACCGCCATTTTCCTTTTCGTTCTCCGATTTCGGCAAATCCAATTTGTTGACCTCTTTTGCTCCCCTTCTCCCCCCTCCCTGTTCTCCTTTTGGCGGCGTAATGCTCAGGGAAAAGGTCGCGGACCCCAAGCTTTCGCCCAAAACCTCTTTCATCTCAACCATCCGTTCTCTTTCCTAATGTGAGATCCCTAGGGGGCGCAAACCCAAGTTCCGAAAGCGAGGCATCGTAGAGAGTAAACAAACACGATTTCCTCTCCCTCCCACTGAGCTGTATACGTAGGTATCCGGACGAATTATTTACAAGGTGTTGTACGGCCTCGCTGTACAGATGCGGGAAAGGTATTACCGGTAATCAATCATCGAAGTAAGGTGATGCCGGAAGCTAAGGAGCAAGTAAAGATAAGGGATTGCGAAAGCGAAACTAAGCAATACACGCAACACAAATACATATTAGCCATGAAACAAAAGGCACTTTGTGAATAAGGAAGTGGGGGTGTGCGTGTAACCCTCAGCTGCCACCGTTAGCTGGCATTATTTTTAGTCAGCCGAACAGCCGCTGAATATTGTTCGGCCACCGCCTGGCCTAGCAGCCGGGGGAAAAAAACGGCTAGAGCCGCAAAATTGTAAAGTTTTAATGCATCAAAATGAAACGAAACAGTCATGAGGGTTAATTTGAGGGTTCTCCGCGATTTTGTTTCTTGTTTTATCCGTGATTCATCTATAGAAATCCATTAGGACTATATCTCCCCTTCCTCCTTCAATTGCATCCTTTTCTTGTACAGTGAGTTTTGTCATTGATATGTTTGCTTCATTTCGATCGATTTAGCCGAAAAAATTAGCCATCAGCAAGCCGAATTTACAGTTGGCCAGTGGTAGCCATAAAATTTAGCTAAAATTTCTGTTAAGCCGACTGAAAATGACAAATAATGAGGCTGAAGGGTGCGTTCCGTGCCTTTTGCCCTATTAATCCTTTCTCTCCAGATTCACGACTTAGGAGGCCTTTTTAAAAATCTAAAAGAGGACGCGGCTCGATCACATTTACTCTTTGCTCGTAGACCGAGCCTAAGGGCGTATTTATGCAACGAGACCATCTTGCTCGCCAAAAACTATTTGCTAGGCAACCGTTATTTATTTATGATTAGGTTCCAGTTTCTACGAAATGATTGTGGCAACAAATAAAAATTAAATGTATTATAAGTAACAACAAATATAATGAACAAAGTGCAACAATAATTTTAAACATTACTACACTATTGTTGCCAATTCTCGTTATTTTCAAAATTTTCTATTCTCACACAAGGAACAGCGTCTGGCAGCGATCAAACGACGGTAGGATAAATAGCTGCTCGCAGCGAGAATTCAAAATCCAGCATGGCGTCCATTTCGGGATTATCGAATTGAAAACAAACCATTGAATGCCGGCATTCAGAAATCAGTCCCTCATCTTCACTGCAGTAAAAATTGTTTTCTTGTTATCATAAATCGAAGCTGTCATGCCACAGGCGTCGTACTTCGTGTTGCAGGGCTCGAGGAGAAGATCAGCATCCGCATCGTTGCCATGGTTACTAATTAACCCTTTCTACTCTAGGACGTATGCCCAGAGAGGCCCTTCGGACAATGGACATTAGGACTCAAATGTGGGACATGCGAAGCCCAAGTTAATTTGGGCTTAGTTTTTCCCACATTTTAGTCCTAAAGTCCACTGTCCAAAAGGCCTCTCTGGGCATACGTCTAGAATGGAAGGGGTTAATTTGAGCTTTGCATTTCCCACATTTGAGTCCTAATGTCCACTGTCCAGAGGGCCCCTCTGGGCATATGTCTAGACTGGAAGGGGTTAACCATTTCTACTCGAGACTTGTCCCCAGAGAGCCCTTTTTCACTTTCTGGGACTAGGTCAGTGACATAATTTGATCATCGATTCCCAGCCTCTTAACAATTCATCTGTGCTTTGCTCGCTTTTCTCGGGTTCCCACTTCCTCATAAAGATCTCTTTTGATTGCTGAACTGTTGTATTGTCCATAGCCAGCCTATGTCAATATCACCAGTTTCTATCTAGAGACAAGTTATAGTACTATTTCCATAGCCAACCTACGTCAATATCATCATGATTCATCTAGAAACAAGTTTTAGGACTATGTCCATAGGCAGCCTATGTCAACATCATCACGTTTCATCTAGAGGAAGTTTTAGTACTATATCCTAAGCCATAGCCTATGCCAATATCATCGAGTTTCATCTAGAAACAAGATTTAGTACTATGTCCATAGACAGCCTATGTCAATATCATCAAGTTTCATCTAGAGACAAATTTTAGTACTATTTCCTTGGCCAGCCTATGTCAATATCATAAAGTTTCATCTAGAGAAAAGTTTTAGTACTATGTCCACGACCAGCCTGTGTCAATATCATCACGTTTCATCTAGAAACAAGCTTTAGTACTATGTCCATAGCCAGCCTATGTCAATATCATCACGTTTAATCTAGAGACAAGTTTTAGTACTATGTCCACAGCCAACCTGTGTCAATAACATCAAGTTTCATCTAGAGACAAGTTTTAGTACTATGTCCATAACCAGCCTATGTCAATATCATCAAGTTTCATCTGGAGACAAGTTTTACTAATATGTCCTTAGCTAGTCTATATCAATATCATCAAGTTTCATCTAGAGATAAGTTTTAGTACTATGTCCATAGCCGGCCTGGATCAATATCATCAAGTTTTCCCTAGAGACAAGGTTTAGTACTACGTTCATAGCCAGCCAATGTCAATGTCGTCAAGTTTTCCTTAGAGACAAGTTTTAGTACAGTGTCCATACATAGCCAGTGCAAGACCTACAGGGAATAAATCTACAGGTTGTGCAGCTTTAATCCTATTAGACCTTGAACCAGTGATGGTTCACAAGAACCCAAATCACTGCATCTAGGCGTTTAATAATTCGTACAGCTTGGGCTAATCCGACCCCTTTAACCAAATCTACTGCAACCCAAAACCCAACAACCAGTGAGCATCTCTGTACTCATCCATCCATTCGCGTGTTGCTTATTCCAGTGAGCCTTAATTCCCAACGGCCATTTAATTACTCCTAATTAAAGCGGCGCCAATCTGCACAGCAAGTAACTAGCCAGCAGCCCTACACTCCAAACTTTCTGTGTACAACCATGTACCGAACGACACATAAAACACGAGAGAAAAAACACCCCATCCAGGGATGTTTAGAAAGAAGAGGGGAGGGGGTGGTTGGTTGGGAGTGGATGAATGGTGATGGGGAGAGGGGTAATGGGAAGGCGGAAACGAATTCGCGTCAGATTTCCGCATGTGAGCATATTTTTCTAGTTTTAAGTTCAGGAGCAAATTAGCGAGAAACAAGTACGTGTTTCATACACCGAGAGTTATTTAGGCAACTGCTTGAAATAATGGGATTTGGCACTAATTACGTATCTATCCCGTCTCTCTTCCTTAAAAATAGAGAAAAAAATAAATGCCTAATGCAAAATATTTAAATAAAGATTTTGCTTATGCTTAGCTGTTAATAGTAGTTTGAAATTTATGGAAGAATGATGAGGATGCGGTGGAGGGGTTCATTTAGTATGATCATGAGGTTGCATGCAAAAGATACCAAAAAATTTTGAAACGCTTTAAGCTAAACACTTCAAACATTATGAAAACTCGCGACATTGATAACAAAACTTGCGGCAACTTTTTTTCCCGGAAAAATATGCAGACTGGGCCAGACGATTAGGTTGCAATTGTCACGGGAAGGAGGGAGGGGGGCAAAGGGCTTACGGACCATTTTTGTGAGTGTCTATTGAAGGAATGAAAACTTTATATACTGGTACGTATATCAATCTAAATAAAAATGTGTTAAAATTACGCAAATATGGTAAGTATGATGGCTGGAGTTAATTTAGTACGATTATGGGGTCGCATGCAGTAGGTACCAAAATGTTTTGAAACACTTTTAAGCAAAATGCGTCAAACTTTATGATGTCTCATGACATTGGTAACGAAACTTGCGGCAATTTGTTTATGGTACTTCAAATAAATTTATACCATGGCTGTGACATCACGCTAACTCAACGCCATGCTAAATTTCCGTAGTTTAATCCAGTAAACCGTGAGCAGAAGTGTGCGTCATCGCAAAAAGTGTGGGTTGTCAAGTTACCCCACACTTTTGCCGATAACCCACACTCTTGACACTTCCGGATCACGCGACCTGGAATGCACACACCAACAACCAAATACAGCGACCAAAAATCTAACGCAATAAAAATGTACAAAAGGAATTACTCAACTTTCCAGGATGTCTCGAATGAAATCTTATACCTGCTAACTCTCACATGTGTGGTCCATGTCTAAGTTTATTAACTCCTCCCCAAACTAAAATGGAATGACCTTCATTCATACCGATACACCTATTAGTCTATTATCGTAATTTTGAAACAATTCTCAAACCACAAACGCACAAAATGAATTACTTACCTATTCCGAATGTACAGCAATATCATTGTATCCCTGCTGCCACATGTATCGAATTATTCGATCCAAAAAACTTCGATAAACACGCGCGAGCTTCCAGTGTAAAACCTTGCCACCAAATAGCCTGTCGAACTCCCCCCCCCCCCTCCCACCACAAAGTTGAGCCAAAGGACTCGTCCGCTATCGCACACTTCCCCCTCCACAAAGTAAAATAGGATGACCTTCATTCATATCGATACACCTATTAGTCTATTACAGTAATTTTGAAACAATTCTCAAACTACAGACACACAAAATAAATTACCTATCCCAAATGTACAGCAATATCACAAAGAATCCCTGCTGCCTCACATATTAAATTATTCGATCCAAAAGGCTTTGATAAACACGAGCGAGCTTCCAGCGTAAAACCTTGCCACCGAATAGCCTGTCTAACTCCCCCCCTTCCCCTCCCACCACAAAGTAGAGCCAAAGGACTCGTCCGCTATCACACACTTCCCCTCCACAAACTAAAATGGGATGACCTTCTTTCATATTGAGATACTGATTGAAGCAATTTTCACAAAACACAAACACGTTTTAATTAAATACGAGTTAGCTTGACGTCCCAACCGTTGTATAAATTATTTACTAATGAGAATCTCACGATTATCGATTTTTAACCCACGGCTGCGATGATCTGCCGGCTCGAACTACGCAAATTGGTCTCGGGGCTTAGACCTATTCGCATAGTCTCGCCGGCAGATCATCGCAGCCGTGGGTTAAACATCAATAATCGAGAGATTCTCACCAATAACTATTACAAATAAAATAATATAGAGACGATGCACGGGACATCCACCCACTTAAATTCCCAAGCGGCAGTAGAAGAGAAGAGGTACCACCATTATGACAGTTGTTTTTGCCACATGAGGGAGGAACCTGGAGGAAACCCTCGTGAAACGGGCGGGAAACAACCAAAGAAAAATACGTACATATACACTTCCCATCGCTAGGATCGAACCCGGGTCTGTAAGAAGGCAGAGATGTACAGCTGGGACCAGGACGCCTATCGAATATGACGCCCCGGTGCTAGCAACTACCCGTGCACCTTAAGATACTTCCTTAACTGTGTTGAGTAATAATAACAGTTACAATTTCATAATAGTAACACGATTTAATTAATTTTTAAAATAAATTCTCAACATTTTTATAAAAATAAAGTATTTATAAATAAACCCCTGCATTCCAGACGAGAAGGGCCCCGGAAATGGTCTGTTGCTCAAGTCGATTGTGACATGTCAAAAGTTCCTATGCATTCCCCTCTTCGCCCTAAGGTAACCTTAGCAGTGAAGAATTTAATTCCACTATATATCCCTTTCTTCTTCCTTAATTGGTGGCTGGTCATTTTTAAGTCACTCAAATTTTAAATGGTTGCAATGTCTCAATTTTTTACTGAAATAAATGGTCATTTTCAAATAGCTCAATTGGGCCTGCACCAATGCAGTTTTGTGCAGGCCTGCAAAAGTGCTTTACCAGAAATTTAAAAAACAGTTTTGGAAGGGGGGGGGGGGAGTGAAACCGGTGCAACATATTTTTTCAGGGGAGTATGATTAGGTGTGAACAAATGTCTTTTTTTAGTCTTATTTTTGATCATTGAATGCATCTTGAAAGTTTAGCTAGACCTTTCAGTTGCACTTTTCAGTAACGTATTATTATATATAGACTATAGTAAGTAGACTATATATATATATATATTAATATAGTATATTAATGCAATTAATGGTGTTAAGGTGGAACAGTTTGCCAGATTACACTCTTCTGGTCGAGACACTACGGCCAGTTTTAAAATACTGTTTTGTAAATGGGATTTGTTTGATTATAGCAACAGTGATGATGATAATTGCCAGCTTATTGTTATGGAATATTTTCATTATTGCATCTATCATTATATCTCCGCCTGGGAATCTGGCTGTTGCAGACATAGGGCCTTAGGGCTTCGGGCAGATGACCAGGAGTGGTTAACGCTCGTTAAACCCTTTAACCCTTTATATCTGGGCATTTTTTGAGTTTTTTCTTTTTTTTCCCTTTCATTAATCAGATAAGGCATGGACATTACGGCCAGTATCGACCCTTTCCATGTCTTTTTTGCTGTTTCGCTTTTTATTATATAAAATGCTCTATGTAACAGCTTTTTCGTTGTTATTTATGTATTTACGAGAGTTAGAAAAGTCCTATTATTGTGTTAACAATTGTAAATCACGTTACTTGGGTATGTAAAGGAGGCGTCAAAGTAAAGTGACTCGAATATGTGTCCAATATTGGCGTCACTTAGTAAATCTGACGGCATTGCCGTAGCTGCTCTGAGCTTTCTGGTGCCTAGTGGTGTGCTTATTTTTCCACTCCATCGAGTTGACGGTGATACATACCGCCCCGTCATAGGGTTGTATGTTACTGTATTTGCACTTTTTCTTTCTGTTGTTATTTTGTCGTGGTTGATGCGGTTGATTACTGTATTTGCACTTTTTTCTTTCTGTTGTTATTTTGTCGTGGTTGATTACTGTATTTGCACTTTTTTCTTTCTGTTGTTATTTTGTAGTGGTTGATTACTGTATTTGCACTTTTTTCTTTCTGTTGTTATTTTGTCGTGGTTGATGTGGTTGATTACTGTATTTGCACTTTTTCTTTCTGTTGTTATTATGTCGTGGTTGATGTGGTTGATTACCGTTTAGGTAAGGTCCGATCATTTCGGCAGGGAACGAATTTCATAACGCTAAAAGTTATGCCCATCGCAATTTCCACCGTAAAATAGCCACACAAAAAAGATAAAAATTAATTGTGTCATATATTTTGGCCAGGGTTGGAAATAATAATGATTATTTTAAAATAATCGAATTAACCGGATTATTTTGATTATAATCAGATTTTAATAAAAAAAAAAAAACATGTAAGATTACAACACTAAGTGTGACATAGTTAAAGTTGGTAGAGTTTGCTCTATTTCTTGCTTGGCAGTTGCTACTCCCAAAAAGGTATATTATCTATAGACTAGATGAAGCCCGTGCTACGCACGGCTGGTGTTAGATGCACCATTTCCCATATTCTGGATGGTTCACCGAATTAAGTTTCTTCACTCCCATTCTTCACTCGGGCACACTGGCTGATTACCATGTGCAAATTTCAATGTTAACATGCACACCGCAGTAACTACTACAGTAATAATACATAGTAAAGTCGAATTAGGTGTTGTGGCACAATAGCACATTCCACACACATGAGCTGATTAAATGAACATAGTCAGATCAGCTGCAGTTGTTAGTTGCCACCTAGAAGTCCAAAAGTTACAAAGTCCTTTAGTTTTTCCCTGGATTTAAGGGTTTGAATGTTGCCATTAATTTCCTACTTTGGTTGTTCCTAGTCGGTTGCATATTTTTGTATGGATCAGGCCAAAAAAAGTAGAAGACATACGTTCCTAACTGCGGACGATTCAGCAGCAGACATTTTATTTTGGGTTGTTTAAGTTCTTTTGTACTTATATATCAACAGTTTTGTGTCAACCTGGTCCTTGATTACAATCAGGTGAATTTCAATTTCAATCATGTGATTATAATCGTGATCAATGATTATAATCGTAATAACCCTGATTTTGGCTTATTGAATAATTTTCTCCGCACCCATTTGTCATCTTTTAAACTTGAGAGAGAAAAAAAAGTGAACTAGTTTTTTTTCTTTCGTCCTAAGGCTTTTCTTTTTTTTTTTTACCATCGATTATAGTAGTTTCGCCAAACGCAGGAGAGCCCACTGTTTACAGCCTTTTCCATCTTGGAATGCTAAGCAAAGGCAGCCATTTTATCTCTCTGTCCTGGTACTTTGGCTACCTGCAAGGTGCTCCCCACTGTGTCGATGATTTGTTTTGTGTTCTGGGGCGAAGTCACGAAAAAAACGTGCCAGGTAAATACGGAGGAGTTTTAAAGCAGATTCCAACTCAACCGAGTTTATAATTATCTGTATACTAGCAGTTTACCCAACTTGCCCAGGGTTTTACCTCACCCAGGTTTTGTTTTGCGGTGTTCGTTCACTGCTTGGTTTGATGGGTAATTTTACCCGTTAACTGTGACAGATAATTTTTCGTCTGTAATACTTTTCTTTCCTCCCATCCTCTCCCTCCCCTTTCCCCCTTCCTCTTCCTCCCCTCTCCCCCTTCCCGGGTTGGTTGGATGGGTTGTTGGTTTGGATGGGTTGTTGAATCAAATACTGCCCCTCCCCTCCCTACCTCGTCCCTTACCTACCTGCTGCCTTACGCCTACTGGCCGAATTTCCATGCTCGACTCTTTAACAGTACATTTTCTTCAACCTGGCTTGCAATCAGTAGCGTGGGCAAACATCCGAAAGGGTATGAGCAATTTTCAGTGAACGGGCACGCTGAGGCTTTATTTTTTTACCTACTTTTTTTTTTGCTTGTCACTCCCTTTTTTTTACCATATTTTGGCCCCTTTCTTGTGTTTCCTAGCTATCTTTTTACCCTTTTTAGGGCTCTAGGTCCTTTCTCCTCGCTGCGACCAGCATTCTTCAGTGCAGAAAAGCAAAATATGGCATGTTTTTTCTTCAAAAAGGGCAAAAAAAAAAGGCATTTTTTCCCAAAAAGGGCAGGGGGCAGTGCCTCAACCTGATTCCCTTTGTGCACGCCTGCTTACAATATACAACGACTTTGTTCGGTTAGGCTTCAATTAATTTGTGGTTGAAGAGGCAAATGCGTAAAATTCACTCCTGACAGTGATGAAAGTCCACACGATTCCACAGGAACACACACGATTTAATTTTCGACAAAATAATAATTGTGGTCTGGGTCACAATAAAAGTCTAAAAAAAAACCAATTAAAAGCCCATTACTGTATGGGTGGGGGACACTATAGTCGAACCGCCATGTTGGATATTGAGCTATAGTCTGTTCCACATTATATTTGCAGCAAACTGACTGTATGACGCCACGTTTCTTTGCGGTACGAGTGCAAGAACATGTGGATATCACCCTTGTAGACTCTACACAGTTGCTGTCAGATTCTACGAGTGGGTTTTTTACGTGTTCTTTGCATTCGTAGTGGAAGGAAACGTGGCGTCATACAGTCAGTTTCCTGCAAACATAATGTGGAACAAAGTCATGGGCTTTTAATTGTTTTTTTTTTTAGACTTTTATTGCGACCAAGACAAAAATTATTATTTTGTCGAAAATTGTGTGTTCCTGCAGATGCTCTTGTGATTTTTCGTCAATGTCAGGAGTGAATTTTTACGCACTGACTTTGACGCTACCCTTGGCAAAGTCCCCGCCAGGACTGCAGGCCAGGGTAGCGTGAGAGGCTACCATGCTCCTTCAGGGGCTATGGGAACTACTCTGGCCAATTCTAGACAATCGTTCGATCCCTACGATGATTGGAGGTTTCCCGGATCGAATCTCCGGGTTGGCAAGTCCAGATATTTCTTCTTCTCTAAAAAGTCTGATAATGTCCAAAATTGAGCCGGTTCAGCCACACAAGCATTAAATTGCTTCGGCTGACTTAAGGCTCAAATTAATCTAAAAAAACAAAAACAATACCACAGTGATCCTCGACACAATCACTTCTTTACTCTAGCTTCCTCTTTTTGCTCTTACCTTTTACCTCTGAAACTTTGGCTTATAACGTAAGATTATACGGACGTCTGAGGGAACCTTTGGGAAACAAATGCAGTACCCACAATTCACCACACTAACCCTGAAGATCTCTCATCTCCTTCAAACGCTTTGAACCACACAACGGCAGCATTGCAATCCAGCATGCAAATATGTAGCTCAGTGGCTATGACGGCCATCTTTTCTTATTTGAGCCTTCTCGAGCTTTCTCGTGTTTTACGCTAATCTCGTTTGGCACGTGAATCGCGCGAGGTCACGCCATGCAAGAGACAGCAATTGAAATGCGCGTTTTCTAAATCAAATCACTTGCTCTTTCTCATTCCTCCTTCCTCCCAACCCCTGCGTCCTTCTCCTGAACGCGGGGTCGTGAAGCGCCAAACCCTCGTCACTCCACCTAGCTCTGGGTTCTGTTGTTGTTGTTGTTTCGTTTGGCGACTAAACTAATTTCAGTCCCGGTGGAATTCAATAACCGGAGTCCTAAATGAATCCGGGCTCGGTCAGAGACGGAATATTATTAAGGGAGATAGTTGTTGCGTCACCGTCGAGTAGCCCTTTTCTAAAGCATCTAGAGCTGACCTGGCTGGTGAAAATATCACGAAATGTAAACAGCAGTGTAAACGATGCTGTCGTGACAGATTTGTTGTGGATAGTAGGGCATTTCGTCTGCTGGGGGTCCGCTGCAAAGACCTCATAAACAAACCAATAAAATAATTCCGTTAGAACAAGAAAAAAATCGAGTAGTTTTGGGGCCACTGACCTTGAAGTAGGTGCTCTAACAAATGAAAATCGGGTGCAATCTCCCCAATACAAAACTTGTTAAGAATTCCCGCCAACCTCTTCGGCCGTTAATGTCGTGATATCAAACGTCAATTCCCGCCAAGTTCTTCGGCTGTTAATGTCGTGATATCAAACGTCGATCTCTTTTCCCAAGTCAATCCCATGAAGTAATAGCTCGAAAGTTAAAAAGTATTTCATTTAACGTTTGGCATCTTAGAGTAGGTTCAGACCGCGAACGACAAAAACAAGGAACGGTACAACCAAAAGCACCAAACATTAGCCCCTGTCACACCAGCACGAACGACCGACCAACCAACAACGGACCAATCAACGTTGCAGAATGAGTAGAGCTAGTACGCTTGCTTCTCAAAACTGGGCTACGTGGCGACGTTGGGCCTAAACAACCCAGCATACTGTGCTTCTATATTTTATTTAACAAATTATACCACGATTGAATACAGCACAATATTTTAGCTATTCTCTACAATTATCTCGTTGCAGAGATGTTCGTGGCAGCAAAGAGAATTAATCGAAGCTCGAATTGGTCTCGGCCACCATCTTGCATTGTCAGCCATTGGTCTGACGGTAGGTGACGTAAGTCATCTACGACAAATTTGAAATGTTGCGTTCGCTGCGATCGACAACGAATGACTGCCTGAGAGGTTGGTTGTCATAGCGACGTTCGGTTGTAACATAACGTCCGTACTTATCGTCGCGGTGTGAATAGGCTATTTATTAGTCGGTGGAATCAACATGGCGAAAGAGCTTGGTGGTGGACATCAGGACTTCATACTGCCGCAGACGTTAGCGGGAATCCCTATTGAGATACTCCATTTAGCAGTTACCAGATGAAACGCCCTAATTGCAGTTTCATGGTCTTTTTTTTTCTTTTGACTTTAAAGGTCGCCATTAGAAGGTTACGTGCGTCTTTATCTTTGTCAAGAAGTACACCGAACTCTCATTATTTAGCAGTGGGAAAAGGAACAAGTATTTCATTCGTGCTGTTGCGGTCGTGTTGCTTACTCACGTCATCTTGTCATTCTTGTAATCCAAATGTGTTGTTCGTTGTTGTATTATTCAAGCAAATTAAATTATCCAGCTAAATTTTCCCTCATCGTCGACAACCCTGACATCCCAGCGGTGCAGATAACCCAGTTTGGTTCGTTCTCCTTACAAGTTGAAACAACAATAACAACAACCACATGACCTCCCCTTAAAACAGCATTGCCATTTATTTGAAGCTCTAAAAACAAAACTTTTAATAATCCCGCCACACTCTTTCGGCCTTTTGAAGACGTGACCTCTTTTTTTTGGAATTAGAAGGTTTCCATTTGCAGTTTTCCATTAATCCACCGAGAAATCCACCGAATTTGCGTTATGCAGCAGTGGGAAAAGCAACAATTTTAACACTAGCATTAGTTGATGCCCACCCCCCCCCCCCCACTAGAATTTAAAGCATTTTATGGTATGAAAGCTCTGGGAAAGTGTATGTTGTTTACGCTGATAATGCGCGTATTGTTGTATTATTAGAACGATAATGAAAAAAGCCATGCAGATACTAAACAGTACGAAATGCCTTGAACGCAAAGAAGCCCCCAATCGTCTTTCACTCTTACAGTTTATAAGACTGATAAGTTAGGCTAGTTAACAAGATAGCGAAACAGACACCGTCTTTGTCAAGATGGAGTGGTTCAATTTCCCCCGCTTACCATGTTATGTCGTGGTTCCCTCTTTCCTGTTTCAGCATGGCTATGGACAGGGAGCTTGGATTAAACGTAGCTTTGATAGGGTGGACCCACTTACTATTACACTTTACCGCGAGAAACCATGCGAGATTGTGGGAGCTGCTTTGCATACTTCAAACGCGTCTGACGTGTCTGCTCCCATTTTTCGCGCCATTTTACTGATTCTTGCATCTCATTGGCATTTGATTTTTCTGATGAATCGACACAAAATTGGACTAACAAAGTCCAATAAATTTAAAGTGAAATAACCTACCAGTACAATCGACAATGCGACTGAAAATCGCAACGTTTGTTATCAGAAGGAGAGTACCGTCACAAGCGACCATCGTAAACGCATGCCATTGTTTTGGTTTCAACGCAACTACGTCAGCTACTCTCGTCTCGGGTTATCTGGTAAGAATTTATCGTTTTGTTTTAATAATGTGTAATTTAACCTTCAGTATTAAAAGATTGAGCGATCAGATATTTCATAATTATTTATTAATATCGTTAAAAACTACTAGCTAGTTAAAACAAACTTTTTTGTTGGTTTCGAAAAAGCAAGCGTCGTCTGCTTCGAGGATTGGTTTGGGAGCAAAAACGTCACTAACCGAATCTCGCTCAGACGCGTTCAACTGAGGGCTATGGAGTAACAAAAAAAAAACGGAAATTGCGCACGAGACTTGTAAAATTCGTATACTAAATTTGCACAGTTTATGTGATTGAAATACTTTGAAGATTTGCGCAAATTTACATTGATTTGCTAGAATTAATTAGATTGATTTGCACAGATCTATGTTGATTTTTGAAGATTTTCGCTAATTTGCGGAGATTTGTGCAGATTTACAGACTTCACCCGGATTTGTACATATTTTTTCTGATTATTATTCATTTGCACGGGTTTGATGATTTGTTTTTTATTCGTGCGGATTTGTGCCAATTTGCCCGTTTTCGCGTCGATTCTTTTGATGATATGCACCAATTTACAAGGGTTTGCACCGACTGACGTGGAATTGCATTGATTTGCTATGACTTAAAGATTTGTACATTTTGTTATCATTGATTTGGAAGGATTTGTAGATTTGTTGCCTTGACGTGCCCAACTTAAAATTCAAAAACCTCAAATCACCATCAGATGAACCTAACACAAAAGATCCCACAAAAGCGTAAGAACGTTTACGCCTTGTCTCATATCAAACAAGTACAGAAAGTAACGTGCATGGAACCATTGAAAAAGACCACGAAGAATGTTGATAAAGTACGTACAAAATCCATCAAAAACCTAACATAAAATAAAAAACAAAAAACAGAAATGAGAGCGTCATCAAACGGGTTGTTTAATTTTCCATCTTTTGGAGATCTGACATGCTCCCACCCGGAGCCGTGGCGCCAGACGAAGAGAAGGCCAATTCTGCTGGCTAATTCCAATCTCAAATTTCCAGGATATTTCACATGCTTCAATCGACATGAGCACGATGCATCACGTAGCCCTTCTCTTAATGAAATACCTAGGGTGGCTTAGGTCGGACTCGAACCCGGGAACTCTGCCACATGAGGTAATCGTTCGTGGAAACCCATCAGGTTACCTTGCCCCCTTAATCGTGCATCTTGTAAAATGTCGTAATCAGTTAGAATTAACTGATGGGGAAAATGTTCCGCCATTTTTTCTTATTAGGAAAAATTGTTATTATAGTCACAATTCCTGCTTTGTGTACGGTGATCGCTTTGTTTACGGCTTCTATTTCAAGTATAATTTTCTCTAGTGGCTCGGTGTGGAGGATTTCAGTAACACTAGCATCAGTTGGAATACTGACAGAGTTTTATCACTGCATAGGTTTGATCTCTGCTTTTTTTTTTTTTTTTATAAAGACTGAACCATTGCTGAGACATTGTTAAAGACCACACGTAGGGATTTGCTGTGACGTAGATCCCTACTGTAGATCACTACTGTACCATGTGATCTACACTACCACTCTCAAGCGGTAACAAATGGTGTTTTCCACGGCATTATTTCCAACTTAAACAAATCTTCATGAACCTTAAGCTTTTTAATTCGTTTTAAGTTCGTTTGGTCACCAGGTCGTTTCTCTTTTCCCGCTGCTAGTGACTGTAAATTTATCCGATTTTACGAGGTAAACTTTGAGGTTGCTTAAGTAGTGTGTAGTTCTTAACAAAAGCTCTCTAAATAAAGAACCGTTAATGGAGTAATTGAGAGAGTCGAAACTACAGCTCCACGGAATAAAATTACCCCATTCACAAGTAACCGTTAGGTTTTATTTGCATACACGTTCGGCACCAGCGAACAAATCTAGGGGGCCTTAATCTCGATGCCTAGAGCTAATGGCCTAACCTCAGAAGCGCCACGCCACAAGAGCCGCGCACTGCGCACGCGCGTGAGGAGGGATGAAGGAACGTGTGCAGTGACGTAACTAATCCTAGAGCCCTCTGGTGATCAAGACGCGAAAAGTCTGTCGTTTGCAGCAAAAGGTAAAAGCCAGAGGTTTCCGCTCCATTGATTGAGTAACGGCGCTGCCACTACCGTAAGTTGCGAATTAAACGCCCCAGGGTCGGGTGGAGGGGGATCGGTTTAAAAGGCAGCAAGCACCACGCGTTAGGCGAGAAGGGAATCCCTGGAACTCGTTTGCGGTTGAGCTTGATGGCAGCTTGCTTGCCCATTCGTTTTCTCTCGTACCGGCTTGCAACTGTGAATCGCAAAACCGCACTGCTGCTCCGGCTGATACTGCTGCAACAGATCCAACCGCCGTTTAGAAATGAAACCCTATGCAATACTGTCAGTAAAGGTTTTGACGGGTTTGAAACCACACCACCTCCTACTCAAACTTCCCCAACCCTCTTGCTTGCCCCTGGCGCAGATCGTGCTATAAAAATCCGTGGTTGCGCTGCTGCTGAGTGAAAGTTTAGTGGCAGTTAACTTTACGCGATGCCGTGTAATTATGTTCGGCAAATTAAAAAGAAAAGGACCAAGCACGCTGCCCCGAAGAACCCTCTAATTTCAACTAAGCTCCACAAATGGGGAATAACTGCGAATTATCGTCGTTGGATACTGTTGCCACCCAACCTTTGAATTCCTACTTTACTTTTCATAATTGAATTAATATGAGATGAAAGAAACTTACTACGGTCGTTAAAATGTTACCTCAAATGTGATTGCATTTCAGAAAATTAAAATACAAAGAGCACAGCAGAATTCCTGAATGAACCCTTACCATATCCAACACAATATTCAATGCTATGCTGCGTAAGCACCTACATAAAAACCAGTGATCTTTTTATTAAAGGTACACCCGGCATAATAACATTCCGCCTGCCATATAACAGCCACGCGCTGATCGCCATCCGCACACATAGCATCGCAAAGGTCAACTGAGATAGTAGCTGCGTTCCTCGCAGCGAAGGATGCAGCTACTGTCTCATTGGCATTGCACATAATAGACGAACCAGCATGAATGCATTAATCGTGTCGTCACAAACCGGAATGATTCTCGTATTTAAATATCACAATTTATAATTTTCTAGCCTAGTGCCTTATAATTTTGCTTCGGGGATTTATTGGAATAATTATTTTTAATATTTACCGCATTAGTCTTTTAGATTTTTGATGCCATGGTAAATATTAGAAAATTCGTACATGCACACACAGAGAGGAAACATCATGGTTATTGTAAGCGCGCAAAGCATCACATGCTACGGGACGCAGTAAATACATAGTTAACTATTATTCAACAGAAAATATCCTAAACGCCACATTTTAAAACCGATTTTTACCAAGGGATTGACTAACGGTAAGTAAATAGACCTTTGGGGCCGTACTTGATGTGGAGGATCGAGAAAAATGGCGTTGGGAGGAATGTCCTTTTAAGCTTCCTAACCGAATTGTCAAAACGATTATCACCAAAAAGCAGCGAAACCACCATTTTCCACTTTATCAACAGCAAGGTATTCTGCCAACTCGCCATCTGTACGTGTATAGAACCATTATTAATTTTTTGTAAAAATGTCGCTCATTTTCTACTCGTGTTTTGCCGGATTACCATACTTTAGGGTTGGTCGTACAACCGGAAGTTGCTAAGGAAAAACTTCACAAATGCAGTTACTATCCGGGTAGCAAATTTTTAATTCATTGCCTTCCGACATCTTTATAATAAGATCGGAGACCGGCTAAAAGGAAAAGGAAAACCTAAAGGAAAACCACTTCTCCCCTCCTCGCACCCACATTGAAAATGCACTCTCCCACTCTACGTGCAGCCAAAAAGGAGCCATGCATGAGTGGTCGCTCAATCTGTCAAGGTCTTCGGGAAGATTGCCGGAAAAATGTCCTGGGAAATGTGACCGACCCCGTGCAAAGCACGGGTTTCCTCTAGTTAAACATATTACTGGGCGGAAATCGTTCAAGAAATATTTGTTTTAGTCGTTATTAGATCAAAACCCTGGACTTAGAAATGCTGTTTAGCATTAAGAGTTAATACTGGCAATTTTTCTTTATTGGTGTAATTGTTTTCTAGTACTTGTACATCCCCCCCCCCCTGTTTTTCGTACTAATTTGTTCTTAATCATACGTCGTTTCATTTTGGAAACCCTGTTTTCCACATTAATTACTGTGCTACAAGATAAAAACACAAACAACGTTTCGAAAATTTTCAATTTTCGTCATCAGGTATGCATGAAATTAAAGCATGGCAAATGCCACTAAGTCATCCTATGTAAAAGCATCATCACAATAAAAATAAATATAAATAAAAGGCTACAATACCATCAATTTAAAAGGATAAAAACCACCAATTTCCCCTCTCAGAAGAGGCAGAAATGGCGGCCGAAGGTTGGGTGGTGCATTTCGACCGCCATTTCTGCCTCTTCTGCCGAGAGGGGAAATTGGTGGTTTTTATCCTTTTAAATTGATGGTATT
>JAHWFP010235887.1:0-18171 GCA_023313725.1 Lithobius niger
GAGCCACATCACTGTGCATAAAGGTGCTTACCGTGCATCATTATTTCTTAAGCATGTATTCCATGTCGGATTGTTTCAAACTAATTTTTTACCACAGTTTACCTTTTTTAAGTGTAGTTACAACGTACTGCCAATCTTGCTATTCTAAAAACTTCCGTCCGCTAAGTAATGAATCACTGACTATGACACAGTGAGGTCACAACAATGCCCAAAAATCGGTCGCCACAAAAGCCGAGTCCAATACTGGATTAGACAAAGCGTACTGGCTGGCTTGTTTCCAATTTTTTTTTTGTTTCTTTTCTTTTCCTTTGTAAACAAGAGTTATAGGAAGGCAGAGGGGATGAAGAATACTGGATGAATTTTCTTTTTAATGAACTTCAACCATTAAAGTTCAAAAGTTAACAAACATGTTATTAAGTGTTATTTTAGTTGTCAAGTCTTAGTAGTTACACGATAGTTTCCAATTTCTTTCCGTGAATATGCAACGGCTGATTACTTCCTTAGTTGACTGTCAACAAATCCGGTTACTCGATTTTACTGACTTCCGAAATTAAATCCAGAAATGTGGCGTAGATCGCGTTCGGAAAATTGAAATTAATCGAATAACGACCTGAAAAGCTGCCAGACAGGCAGATACCACCTTAATAAGGGAATCTCCTTTCCCACCGTGCGTCACTAAAAGGCAGCAATTGGGGCGGCTAGTTGGTTTTTTGGGGGTTTTTTTTTTTTTTGGTTTTGGTTACTTATGTATTCATTTTTTTTTTACCACGAATAAGGTTTTTACGCGAGCCTAACTAGGATGAAAATAACAGTCCGCGTCAGACATATTTTTGTGTAAGATTTTTTGAATGCTTATAACTCAGAAACTACGAGAATTAAAATTACAGATTAAAATGTAGACGAAACTGTAAATAACGGATAAATAAATGATAAATAAGGCCGTGAAAAAAAATTTTCGGGTATTTTTTGAATTTACAAAAGTGAGCCGGTGACCGGTTTTTTTATTTTTTTTTATTTCATAATTCAAAAGACCATCTTTTGGGCCGCTTTGTCAGCAATAAAAAAAAAAGTCCCTACGCATGTATAAATCGGTTTGAGCCCCAAAAGTTGGACGCGCAACTTAATTTGGCTTATATTTTGCTCTGAAAGGCTTGAGACGCAAACAATTACAAATTCGTCTCAAAGTTGCAATATAAATGTTTGACCAGGAGAATAGGTCACCAGCAAGGGGCCTAAAAAGCAACAATTTTTTTTTGCGGCCTAAAGTAAATAAAGGGTACATAAAGAGAAAATAAATAAATAAATAAATAAATAAATAAATATTTATCGAATAAGATTACATAAAGGTAAAAAAGTGTAAATAAGGATACATAAGGGTAAATAAAGACACATAACGGTATGAAATGGTAAAAAATTATAAATAAGGACACGTAAGGGTAATAAAGTAAATAGAGTAAATTTACAAAAACACAAGTTAGAATAAGTTTACCTCAGGGTAAAAAAGGATAAATAAGAAAACGTAAGATTACGAAAGGGTAAATAATGGTACATAAGGGTAAAAAACATAACGTGTCATCAAAACATGTTATTATAACATAATGTTTTTTAATGACAAATTCATAACCAAGGTTCCTGAATCAGCGTTTTTAGTACCATGCGCTATTATACGTACTACACCTCACCAATTTGGTCTCTTCATGTCACCAAGGACATAGACTTTATTAAGTAGTCCAACGACATTATACCAAGCTTATACCTGGTCTCTGTGATAAAATTCATATCTTGGCCGACTGAAAGTATTGAAGCTTCAATCACTCTTGTTACTTAGGCTGACTGCTGACTATAGTACTTACGTATGGTCTATTACACGATCATTATGAAATCTACGGTGGTCAATTTTTTTTTTATATTGAAGGGTGCAAACTATAAACTTGTTGTGAATCGGGCTAGGTTGGACTACCGCAAATATTTTTCTAGTAACCGCGTTGTAAATGTTTGGAATTGTCTGCCATCTGAGGTCGTTTTAACATCTACCATCTTCAGATTCGGACGTCGGCTGAAACGGGTTGCCCTGTCTTGTTTTTTCAGTTTTTATTTTCCCCTCCTACTTACGTTTAGCGGGTGAATTTTAATTTGGCTGCATGCAAGTGGCCCAACTAGGGAGTGCACGATACAAACATTTTTTATCCCGATAAAATTTCTAAAAATTATCGCGATATTCGGTAATATCTGGATAAAACAAATTTTGAGGGTGGAATAACCATTTTAATTTTGTCAATTAAAAAAAAAAAAAAAAAACCCTGGCTGAAGTCTACAATGCAATCTTCACGAATGTGAATTGTGTGGATCTCACCATTTGGCCAGTAGACATGAAAATGCACTTGCAGTTGTCATTGCTTCCTCACCATGTACAAACAGTTTAGCAGTTGTTATAATTATTTGCCGAGTAGGTTAGCAAAAAAGTAAGATAGGGCTTTTGCTAGAAACCGCTTATATCCTACCAACATTAAGTGACAACAAATACATATAGCTAGATATAATTATCTGTACAACAATATAGCAAAAATAACATTAGGGATAGTCTGATGTGTATGGTACGAATATGATATGTATGTTCTGCTACTTAAGGCTTAATTATTGTTTGCATTAAACTACCACTCCAATCATCTAAAGTGGCTAACAACAGTATTGCACATTTGTAGGACACCCCCTAGTAATTCCGTACACAACACCTCAAACTGTTTGTTTCTAGCTATTACGGTTTTCGAGATATGACAATTATTTAAACACTGGGGTTTGCACGATAATTCGATAATTCAGAAAAAGTGCGATACGATAATTGACTAAAATTTTTATCGCGAATTATCGATTATCGTGACACCCTTAGGCCCAACAGGATCCTTCGTACTCCAGTTGATTTGCAGTAAGTTTTGTATTATTATTATTATTATTTTATTAAAGGAACACCCGGCCTGCTTTATAACATTCCGCGTACCAAATTACAGCTACGCGCAGATCATCATCCGAGCAATTACAGTGCCAAGGTCGGCTGGGGTGGTAGCTGCGTTCCTCGCACAGCTGCTGTCTCGGTTGGCTTTGTGAATAGTATACGAGACAGAATCAAGTCAACGATTGTGTCGTCACAAACCTGAATGATTCTCGTATTTTAAAATCACAATTTATAATTTTCTAGGCTAGTGTCTTATAATTTTGCTTCGGCGATCTATTGGAATAATTAATTTTATTTTTACCGCATTAGTCTATTAGATTTTAGATCTCATGGTAATTATTAGAAAATTAGTAGATGTACACACAGAGATGAAACGTCATGATTATTGTACGCGCGCAATGCATCATTTAGTGGCGGGTCGTTAGTAAATAAAGTTCCATTATATTCAACAGAAAATCTCCTAGACGCCACATTTTAAAAAGGATTTTTAGCACGGGAAAGACTAACGGTAAGGAAATAGACCTTTGGGGCCGTACTTGATGTGGAGGATCAAGAAAAATGGCGCTGGGAGGTATATCCCTTTAAAGCGACTAAAAAAATAAAGAAAAAGAAATTATTTGAAATGAAATCAATATCCATCCATACGAGGATTAGGAGCGGGCAATGAAATCAATAACCTATTGTCACAACCGTCTATTTATGGCCTGCCGTTCCCCTTTGTTGCTAACCCTTTCATCACAGTTTTCGATCCAGTGATTTTCTTTAGCACCTGGAAACCTTGCTTACTTTTCCCTCTCCTTTTTTTTTCCCCAGCAGTTTTATTCTTCAAAACGCAAACGGTCTCGCTGGAGGGGGGAACTGCAGAAGCACAACTTTGTTTGATGCTCTTTTCTCATTCTTCAATTCAAGGAGAATAATGATTGCCTCCCCCGACCTCCCCAACTTCCCTCCCCCTCCCCAACGTCGGCGCAATGAGAATCGGAATTCCTGATTCCCAGATGGCAGAATTGCTACTTGTGATGCAAAGGGAAAACGGAGGAACTTCTCCAAAACAGGAGCAGTCAACATATTTACAGTTCTAAACGAGAGCTTTTGAAGAGTTTAACACGGCATTAGCACTTGAAGGGTTAGGTGCACGCCCGTACTGAATTTAACGTTTATGGTCGCCTCGTTGTGATCCAATGATTACAGCAGTGTTGCCTGTAGGCCTTCGACGATTCCCCGAGTGTAACAAGGGGCCATACGTAATTGGTTGTCATGAAATGGGACGAGAGTGGATTAGGAGTTTAGTCATTTTCGAACGGGGTTGGATGAGAGTGGAGGGAGAAGGGACCTTCTCCTTTGTAAATAAATACCAGATACAAACCTATTTCCCGTCCCGTTCGCCTCTGTAAGGGTACTATACAATGAAATAATAAGCTCGCGTAGTTTGCACAGAAATTTCAAGCTTACAAAGTCAAAGATTAAATTATTACTGCTTACATTTGTGTCACAAGTTCGATGCTCCAAGGATTTAATCAAGGTGAATGTCACGGGTTATGTTGTAATGCTGAACATGCAGCATGCTTGCTAATTATATAGAATAGGGGAGCGTTCACAAATTACGTAACACCTGGAATGGGGTGGGGGGGGGCAATTGTGTTACCATCTGTTACGATGGGTTAAGGGGGAGTATACTGAAGTGTTACGTAGCACAATAATTTCCGCAAAATTATTTTTCGCTAAACTTTTTCTTTACTTTTTAACTAAATTCTTTTAGCTGTACAGTTTTTCAATTATTCTTTACGACTTAATTTTTTTTTCAAAATCACTGGTAATTGCGACCCTTAATTTACAGCTTATAAAAACTAATTCATCCCCCCCCCCAAAAAAAAAACACAGAATTTGTGGGGGAGGTAGTAAGAAAACTATACGTATTTTCAGGTTGGAAGGGTCATGCTACTGGGGAAGGGGGGAGGGGTCTAAATTACTAGAAAAAATTTTACGTAATTAGTGAACACTCCCTAGCTGACTTAATTCATCTACCTGTCGAAAATCATAACGAAAATTTGCACACATGCTTATTTATTTATTTATTTTTAATTATTAAAACATGTTAAACGCACAGCCATAGAAAGGCCGACGCCATACTGCGAAATGAGAGTGCAACAAGAAAACATGATTTTGACCAGAACATTAGTAAACCGCAATTATCTCTGGCCGGACAAGTTTTAGTTGCGGTTTCTGATGTTGTTTGTTTAGCCGCAGCGAGAGCGGCACGTAATTTGGGGGGGAGGGGGAATGACCATCATTTTCGTTAATAGCAACCGTGATTTTCCCTGATTTGCAGATTTGAAGAAAAAAAATCGAAAACAAAAATTATTTTGAAATCAAGGCCGCTATTCATGAAAATGATGATCATTTTTTTTCCAAATTAGGTGCCTCGCTCGCGCTACCGCACTTGCATGTGGCTGAACGTATAACATCCGAAACCGCAACCAACAACTTGTCCGGCCCGAGATAATTTCCGTTTACTAATGCTCCGATCGAAGTCAGGTTTCACCAGTTTTTGGCTTTGTTTATTTTGGTGAATTTAAACTTTTCTACCGCATTATTATTTTTCCCCAAGTACCTGAAATATGCCCAACTATGCTTCAAGATATAAGACACTGACGCTATAGCGCCGCGCTACAATGGTTTACAACCTCGACAATTGAATTGATGTGATGTTTGTTGTGATGATTGTTGCCTAACTTGGGGCGACACACTAGCGTGTGTCTAGATGTGTATTTTTAACCATCTTCCAACTGAATCTAAAACTAACTGCCAGCACAATTTTTTATTTGTATAAGACTCTCAAATGAAAGTTGAAATTTAAAGTAAGTTTTGTCAAAAAAAAAAATGGGCCCACTACATTTGTTATTTTTTCATGAACAAGTCCTACATGCGGTGCAGGCTTAGACTCATACTCTCCCATATTCGAGACATTAGAAAAATTTTGCAAACATTACACCCAGCAGTAACAGTATTTATTAGTCAGAGGCAGATTTAGCATGACGCGGATGGTGGGCCACCCACCCCCCTTCCTGCCTAAAAACATAGATATATACGTTTTACGAGATTTGATTTTTTTTATGATTATACCGTAAATGGCCTATTAACAGCCCTGGCAAAGCTACCACCCCCCAAAAAAATGCTTTATCGTCAGAATTAGTGAATTAACTAAACCACGCGCTACCCCTGCTTGCCGTGACGCGCGTATCACGTGACTGGGCTAGTCCACTCAGACGGCCAAAGATCCGTTATTCTCGTTCGTCAGTGGATGACTCATGATGACATCACGACAAACAGCCGTGACTCGTGGTATAGTTACTGCCTCCACTTCCCTGGTGGGGGTGTGACTAGGTTATTTCAAGATTCCTGACCTTAAAACATTTTAGACCGTAATTTTTCTACTAGAAATTGACTATAAGCTTCACACATTCTATCAATGTTTGACTGCGCGACTGTATTTCATTATTAAGTCGGGGAGTTGTATAAAAATTTTGGTAGAGCACCCCCTTTTTACAGAATTCTGGATCCGACCCTGGTTTTAGTACCGGAGGAAACCCACTCTTTGCATCCATCTTTGTCTAGCCAAGAAGCCCTGAATCTGTTTATCCAACGCGGGGGTCGGGACATTTTCCTGTGCGTGCTGTAATCAGCACGTGGCGCAAAGAGCTACGGAGTGGTATGGATGACGTTGCAGAGAGGAATGGCGGGCGGGACACGATGTTATCCGAAGCCCGTCGTTTTTTTTTTTTTAACTTAGGCATGAGATTTACCCCGTTAAGAACTCTTCCACTACCACGTTGTGAAGGGGAATTTGGTGCGCCGAGGGAAGTTGGTGAGAGAGAGAGTTAAAGGGGGATTACCACCAAATGACAAGCTACAGCAGCATCTATACAGTCATTTACCGCTCTCAAGTTATGTCTAGCCCTTCTTTCAACAGGCTAAGGACCACACAAATAAATTTCTTTTTTTACACAACAAACAAGCCACGTGCCTCCTTCATTATTGAATTTAAAGTTGGTGCGGCCATGTGCACCAGGAAGCAGGCGGTTAAGTCAAGCCTGACGACATCAGGGGTGCTTTTTTGTATCTATACGACCGCTTTGAAACGCAGATTTTGAACCGCTAGATGGGCGTCATCGAGTGACAGTGATATCGTTAACCTTGAACGCTTGCTCTCTGGTGCGCGTGGACGCACCAACTTTACATTTAATAATTAAAGAGGCACGTGGCTTGTTTGTTGTGTAAAAAGAAATTTCTTTGCGCATTCCTTCGCTTGTCGAAATCAAGGGCAACATAGAACTAAATAATAGTAGACGTCGCTAGATGCTGCAACCTGTCGTTCGGAAGACAGCCACCTTTAAAGGTACCCTCCTGTGCCCTCCATGTAGGTTGTGCTAAGGTAACTGGGGGGAAATCTCAAGCTTAAAACTAAAGGCAAGATGGTTAAAATGACTCAATCCAGATTGGGTGGTTTAGTTGGTTTATTACAAGTACTCTCCTGTCTTAAACGATTTGCTGGCCGATATAAGCAAAGTTAGAATATTAAGAAATTGAGAGAATCGGAAAATCTGAAATAAATTCTGAAATTAGGTCAGGTTTGAATGGAAGGGGTAAATTAAGCTAGACCAGAGCTGCTGGTTCTTCAATGGGGGACATTTTCGAACGTTAGGGTTTGATTAGTCCTAGCTGATGTTGGGCCAGGACGGTTGTTAGGGCTAATTTAGGGTTAGGTTACCCTATGAAGGAAAGAGAGGGAAGCATGGGGGGGGGGGGGGGTTACTTATGGGTTGAAGGACGACGGCGAACTAAAGACTCAGTGGGGAAACTAGGCTGTGGTCGGATGGCATGCGTGCTACAACAACGCTGTGATTGAATGATACACGCTATTTGCCACATAACCCTGGCGTATTGTTAACGCCTTTTGACTTGCAGCGGATTTCTATGATTTATTCACAATGCTTTCAGCCGACTAAAGTTGGTTGTTGGAAAATGGAAATTCTCTGTTAAGTCTTTGGCCTGAAGACGCTTGCATATTCAGGTTGTCCTGCGGCGCAGCTGGAGTGCAAATCGTTGTACAGGGCGCTACAGTTGGCTTGACTGCACGGCACAACTGCGTTGATGGAAGCCAGCCATGTATTTAGCGATATCGGGTACGGTAGCTTTGAAATTCTCTCTCCCTAAATGTGACCATTTTCACCAATGTTGTAACTGTAAGGGCGCGTTTACGCAAGGACAATTTTCTCGCTTACTAGGTTTTACTTGGTCAATACTAAATCGGCTGGCTGCTTCTCGCCTTTGTCGGAGAATGTGGCTTTCAAGTTGTCTATACGTAGTAACCATGGCAACTACGCGGACGCAAATTTTCTCCTCGTGCCTCGCGATACGACGTACGATGCTTGCAACATGACAGCGTTGATTTATGACAGCAAGAATTTTTACTGCAGTACACGACGACGGACAGATTCCTGAATACCGGCATTCGAAAGTTTGTCTTCGAATCGATAACTCCGAAATGGACGCCATGTTGGATTTTGAATTCTCGCTGCGAGTAGCTATTTATTCTACCGTCGTTTGATCACTGCTAGAAGCTGTTTTTTCAGCGAGAATAGCAAATTTTGGAAATAGCGTGAAATGGCAACAATGTTGTAGCAATGTTTAAAATGACTGTTGCACTTTGTTCTTTATCCGTGTTGTTATTTATAATACATTTAATTTGTTGTCTTATTTACATTTAATTTGTTTCCCGCAATCATTTAATAGAAACGTGAAATTAATCGTAAATAAATAAGGGTTGCCTAGCAAATAGCTTTCGGCGAGCGAGAGACCTAACGAGACCTACGCAACGAGACCTAATTCGAACGGTAAATCAAGCAGACGTCAGATATTAATATCCCCTAGCACGACAACAATTTAAAAGAAATCAATGACGCAACACGACCGTTAACAAGGACGGTTGAATATAAAGCTTCGGTACGGTTACCCGTATGGAGTGCTTGGCAGTTAACGATTTAAGGGTGCAAGTTTTCATAGGCGAGAACAGGCGAGATTACTCATGAATCCGCAGCTAGTGACGTCATTTTTTGACGTCAAACGCAGCTCATCAGAGTTGCAATTTAACGCACGATGAATTTTCGATCCCTTCCAGCGTGGGATCACCTGCAGAAGCATCAGACTTATCGGTTCTTCGAAGCGGATTTATTTTTTTTCGCAGAATTCACCGACTAAAGATGACGGTTCTGCAGTTTTGCTTTGTTAGGATTAGTTATGTAAACTAATTTAAAAACGCAAATGGCGGATATTGTCGCCATAGAGCGTCCCCACTAAGTCATAAGAAGGTAACACGTCACTCGACTGTAATGATAAATATCGACCGATTTATTAACTAAATCTGCCTAGCAACACCCTTGGCAACGCATAACGAAAGCGTGATGGTGAGCGTTCGATGCTGAGCATGCGTTTTTAAAACACTTCTTTTGCAACAATGGCCGCCATATTGCACATCGCTGCTCTGCTACAGTACCGGGCGGATCTGATGAAAAATAACAAACGCGACTGGGTTGGGCAATATGGTCGCCGAAAAAGCCGTTGATGCAATTGATTTGCCTTGTTGCCGCTTTCTCTCAACCGAAGGCGACATCTTCAGTACAAAAGAATGCTACCTCACTTCCATGAAACATTTTCTGGATAAACGAACACGTCGCTCTTTACTGAAGAGCTATGAGCAATCGAGAAATTGAATAGCTTTGTGGCAAAATGCTGTACGGAAATTTATTGATTTGTACATGTAGTCTATTTTCCGGGTGATTACTGGGATTGAGTTAATGAAGTTTTTCGTCAGTTGCCGCTATTTGGCAGTAGACGGCGGGACTCACCGTACAAAAATTCACCGATGCGTTTTGCTTGTCCAATTCCCGAAGAGACCTCGAAGAAAAGAAATGGACCTGTCCTGCATGGCGGCCATTTTATCTATCCCCCTAATATTGTTGTAGGTCGGGCCGGATGGTTTACTGGCCATGCAGCTAGAAGCTAGTAATCATCTGAAATTCCAACATGGCGGTGATTTTAGCTCTGCCGGCTCGCATCGAAAACAGTTAATAATGTGAGTTCAGAAGCGACTGAGGAAATTGTTTCGTCAGGAGGAATTCTTTATCTTATTGGTAAGGATTATAAGACTGCAAGCATTTACTCAAACGATGTCGGATTTACCTAATCCAGGTAGCGTTGTTACCATGGCAACGAAACCTTTGCCATCGTGATTAAATTCTAGCTGCGAGAATGCAAAGGCGAGTCGTTGCTTAATGCGCCATTTACTCTTACGAGACCAACCGAAGAGGTTAGTTTCTGCAATTTAGCAATAGTTTTGGACAAAACTAATGATTCTTAAACATCTGATCACTAAACCTATACCACACATTAATATAATATGCCTCGACTTCTTCACGCATTTAGCACTCCAACAAACGGCGTTCTTGGTAGGTTTTGAAGAATAGTCGGGCTCCCAGCTGAAGCCGTGGTGCCAGAACGTGAGACGGCCAATTTTGCTACATTAGCTACGCTATACGCGCTTTGGTAAACAGTGGATATTTTTTTTAAGCTCAAATAAGTCGATAAGTTAGCTTGAAGTCACATCTTAACATTAAAACACATTTCTGTGAAAATAGGCGATTAACTGCCTATTTCTCGCGGATACCTTTTACTTAAATGTCGTTACATTGTCCTGCCTTTAGGTAATTGTTGCCCAAACCGACGGATGTTAACAATTCTATGACTTCCGTATGTAAAAATTCTTAAATTCATTATAATTCACAATGAACATTTTTTTTTAACTCAAATAAGTCGATAAGTTAGCTTGATGTCACATCGTATTATTAAAACACAAATCCTCGAAAAATAGGCGATTAATCACCTGTTTCTCAAGGATATTTTAACTTAAATGCCGTTACATGGTCCTGCCTTTAGGTGATTATTGCCCAAACCGACGAATGTTAACAATTCTATGATTTCCTGCTTCTTCTCCCGTCCTTACTTTGCCACTTACTTTGCATAGGCTATGGTTTGTTGGGACGTAATACTTCTGTTTACTTTATCTTTTCTTACGCTTCGACTGTAAAGAATCTCTAAAAAAAAAACCTTCCTTGGTAACAGAATTTTCATTTTTCATAAAACTTGATCGATCACGGTCGATTGAATTTCTCCACTGATCGATATTGGCGGGCCCAAAAGAGTAATAAAGTGGGCATGCGTGACTCACCAAGTCGAAGATCTGGACGAGGGTGATGCTCAGCTTAATGACGACGGGGTGGGTGGCGTTTCGTACGGGACGCACGTCACTATCGTAGTCTCGCACCAGTTTCTTGAGCAGCCGACTCTCCTCCTGACTGTTCGGCGGCTCCTCGTCTGAAAAAAACATCAAGATAAAAAGCAAATGTCAAATAAGATTTCTCCCTTTCTCAAAAAGAAAAAATTTCAACTGTGCGATAAAACTTAAAAAATACAGCACACTGCTGGATTTGTGTGCCACGGCCGACGGCATGATAAGTAAGAAATTCTCTGAAATACGAAAGAATTCATTTTTATGCTAAGGAATCGTGTCTCCAAGCATGTTACATTTAAGATTCGTAGCTCCACCGATGGTCGTTTGGGGGCTGTCCGTGGGAAAACCTGTAACAGAAAGCGTGATACTTAGGACACGCAAGCAGCACAAAATGGAAGCAAGCAACAGAAGACGCAAGGTTGAACTGATTTTAATCCTTTACGGTTTCCCGAAACCCGAATCAAAAGGATCCCAAATCGAAGCGCACGACTGAACTTTATACCTACGTCACTTAAAAAGCCGTGACGACTCCTACGTTTTGTGCATCTTTTTGAAACTGTTCGTCAAATGAAAGACGTGACGTCACCAACGTGCTTTTTAGGCGTCATTTTGTGTGTCAAGTCTTTTATACGACGCGCCATGGCTGTTTGCTGTGACGTGCACATCACGTGACTGGGCTAGTCCAATCAGATGGCCAAACAACCGTTGTTCTCGTTCGTCATTGGCTAACTCATGGTGACGTCACGCCAAACAGCCATTGCGCATGGTATAGTTATGCAATAATATCAGCATCATGATGTGTGTGTATGTGTGCGTGTACCTCTACTCCTCTTGTACCAAAGCATCTACAAAGATAGCAGTAGGACCAAATGAAATATAATTAAATTGCGCTTCCGTTAGGCCTATTTTTGTCGCTGTAACTTGATTTTATGACCCTCAGATACGCGAAAAAACCTGAAAAAATAATGTTTTTTTTTTTACCCTCATGACGTTTGTTCATGCAAAGTTTATTATGCCTGAACCAACTTTGACCTTCCAAAGTAAAGTTTGCCTGATAAAACTATGACGTCATGTTTTGCATCAGTACGAAGTAACAGAATCAAAATTCACTTTGTTTTCGGGCCAGCCATTGTTAACACGTGTTATGGACTTTGAGATTGAAGTTCAAAGTACGAATGTAAAAATAAACTTGCATGCCAAAAAAAAAATTATAAAGGACGACATGCTTTGCACCATACTACATATAGAACTAAAATTGATTTTGCTTCAAGTGACTGATGCACGGAAAAAGGGAGACCTGTAGGATTTAAAAGGTTGTCAAACACTCCATTTTTGAAACGCGGAAGTGCGTGGATTGAGTGAGCAAAGTGAGCAAGTTCCACGTAAACTAAACCTTTTCAGTTTGTTTCTATCTTCTGTCGCAATCTTTCATTTACTCTCACCTTCGTAGGGGCTTACTTCTGGGGTTGTAGACGAACAAACGTGCATACAAACAAACAAGTCGTATGTTTTGAATGATGTAGAATGTAGATGAAATGCAGGCGTGCTGAGGAATGTGATGGACGAACTGTGAGCAATAATTGCAATTAGTTTGCGTAGAAATAATCAGTACATCAATTAAATATCGGGTGACAAAATTTGTTACGTGAATCTGGTTCCCACTGTCAACATTTTTATTTCAGCCAATTTTGACCATTTTTGACATTCCATGCCATTTTAACCAGCTCGAAACAAGATTTTCAATAACGTAAATTGCAATCCTCTAGCTCATACCACTAAACCATGCGCAATGGCCGTTTGCTGTGACGTCACCATGAGTTAGCCAATGACGAACGAGAACAACGGCTGTTTGGCCGTCTGATTGGACTAGCCCAGTCACGTGATATACACGTCACAGCAAACAGCCATGGCGCGTGGTATAAGAAGTTACGCCCTTGTGAGCTCCTCGTCTAAAGTGCTCAACCAAGAATAATAGCCAATAGCGTGCGACATCCGGTGAACCTCAGTCTGGTTTTTAGTGTTGTTCACTAAGGTCGACCGGATCAGGTCTTAATTAAGGCGCGTTTACTCGACAATCTCACAGGTAAATTTTCGTCACTGGGCGATGGCGAAGGTTTTGCTGTCATGGCAACAACGCTACCTGGATACCTATGTGTTTGTTACTAGTGTATCAAAACCTAAACCACGTTGAAATACCAGATAATTTCCAGCATGCAGTTACCATAATTCACTACGTAACGCGACGCGTCATTAGGCACGTGGACACGCCCCGCTAAAGTGCTTCCGCGTTGGTTTTACTGCACAGCACCGTTGCATTCGCGGAAGCCAACATTTCGGGATGTAGTAGTCACGCTATTCACACCCTTAAACGTTACCTCTTATTTCCTAAAACAGTCATGGTTAACAGTTATCAAATAAAATTCGAAAATTAAAAGATCCACTGGCAGGCTGCAATTTTTATAAAATCATAGTCACCCCTGCGGAATAAAATTCGACTTGAATCAACTTAACCTAACCGATAATAAATTAATTCTAGTTACTCCATACGTTTGTTTGACTTGCTTTCCCTTATCTAACAGAAGGAAAGAAAAAATACATTATATCTTCATGGCACTTCCAAGTTAGACGTGCGTTAAGCCACTAAAAGTTAAGCCTAATTACATATTGTTTTCAAGAGTGGTACTAAACAAAATTGACGCGGACGCACGGCGCTTTTTTTTTATTCACGATTTTTCAGATCAGGGCGTTTTTTTTTTTACCAAGCCCAAAAAAATATCAATAACCTACAGTCTGTTGTGGAGTACATTATCTATAGACTGAAAAGGCGTCACTTACAGCCATAATACCCCACCAACACGGGGGTCGGGTTGATATAGCCGTCGGCTCTAGAATGTTTTTCGTCAAATCGTTAACGCTGATCGAAAATTTTTTTTTAGACAATGGCTAAATAACGTTTCATGGCGCTAAGAAAAAAAAACCATGCGTGAGCTCTTTAGGACCACTTAATTAACTTTCAGCGGTCTTAAGGGGGGGGGGGGGGAACAAAACATCCCATACCCACCCTGCAGCGAAAAAAAACAAGAATTTAAATAAATTTCAATAACTGCGTATGCTAAAATCATGAGCTCACGGCTCATAGTGGATAACGGTGGTTGGGACATGTAAAGCGGCAGTTGAAGAACGGAGGACACAATCGCTACGAGTAGAAGCCATCAAAACTAATGCTCCAATAACGCTCTTATTAAATGAAATAAAAGCAACATAGGTTCCAGAAATACAAATCTACTAAATAGGTCTAAACATTCAGGCATGCAATACGACCACGGTCGATTTTTGTTTGGAGGGGGGGGGGGGGGGGGAAAAAACAACATACAACCCTGCAAAACAAAATCCTCTCCCCCACCACCTTCGCCACCACTTTACCGGATGTAAAGTACAGACTAACAAACCACCCCTGTCTTTGTGTAAATGTTGGCAGAGTTGAGGGGACATAAAGTAGTATGGTAGCTTTCTTTATTTGGGGGGGGGGGGGAGTGGATTAGGATGAGCAACCCTGTATATTGCATTCGTTATTCAAACATAATGCGTGTTAGCTTTAAAGTTAAGCAAACAAGAATTTCATAAAGAAATACATAAACTGCTTATGCAAAAAATCGCAACATTATTATTTTCATAGACGAAACACAAAGCTGTCTATTGGGCTAAAGTTTACATTAGGCACATACTCGATATCCTTACGATATTGATTCCAAATGGCTCCAACACCTTCCTAAATTAAATACAGAGACAGTTGGTTTCAGAGCGCGGAAATCTGTTAAAACTACTTGAAACAGTAGATTTGTAGCGCCACAATCCGTTCATCTATACGGTGTTTGCGTTCGCTCGCAGGACCGGCAGGGCATCTTTTTTTTTTTTCGTAAACAGTTCCGATAGGCGGGTTTTTATTGTCAGTTTCGTGTGGTTTTTTGTGTGGTTTTGTTGTTATTGTCAGTTAGGTTAGGTTAGGTACGTTTGAGGTTTGCCATTTCATACTGAGGTAGTTAACTGGTTGGGGTTTGGCATTTCATACTGAGGCAGTTAATTGGTTACGTTATGATAATGATGATTTAACGAATTGCCGCAATTTGGGATCAACTTGTAGTGCCTTCCGTGAAAATTAAAGGTAGGTTTTTTCTCTTTTTTCGAATTTCGTGCCATTTGCGCAAAGGGCACATGGGAAGAAAACGGGCTCTTGTCCGATTTTTTTTTAATGGACTAAGAATTACCGGCTGAGTAATGTTTTTCTCTTCCATTTTTGGGAGAAACGAACCGTTTGGTCGTGGTGGAGGTCCAAAGTTAGCACCGCGCCGCGCCGGAAAGCAAGAAACTGGGTGAAAGTCCGGCAAGTGAAACGCCAAACCCCAACCAGTTCAATACCTCAAGTGAAATGCCGAAGCCGGTTTCTAATACCGAGTTCGCATTGGTAAATTAAAGTGGCCCTGGCCGTGCCAAGGAGGGCTGAGCACCGTTTTATAAACCAATGCGAAATCGGCCGGGCTAGGCACCAATGGTGTGAGCCTGGCCGGGCCAGGCACGGCCAAGACGGCTATATTAAGTAATGCGAAATCAAATTAGGACGGAGCCGGCCTGCGCCGCTTAAATCAGAATGGTTTAATTTATGAATGGTGCTGCAGTGTAGCGGTAGAAATTGGAAAGTATCAACTGTCACCGACACGTGGCGGTGCTGTAAATCGTGATCAGCGAGCCGTGGAATTAACCAACGCAAAAGCGGGCCGGCCGGACCAGCACTGGCACCGATTGGCACTGGCCGGCCCGCCCCAGTCCGGCTTGGCCGCTTGAATTTACCAATGCGAAATCGGTATAACTTAACCTAACCAACAATAACAACAAAACCACACGAAACTGGTAATAACAACCCACCTATTTGAACTGTTTACGGAAAAAAATATCAGCTGGGAACATGGAAAGAAAACGGCCTCTCGTCCGCCAGCACAAAGAGTGCGGCTTTCATTAATTTCTGACGACCAAACGAAGCCTTTGCCCGAAAGCCTTTGCCTTTGTGTTGTGAGGTTGTTGAAGCATAATTGTTGTTCGTCCTATTTTTTTTAGGTGAGGAGCCCTTATTCTTCCCATAAGCCGCGTAAAGTAAACTTTTTCCCTCTATTGTTTATTTTACTATCGAAAGTGATCGTGGAATGAATTTATAATTCTGCCTTTATTGTGTAGCGCTGCCCTTGCCTTCTAAATCGTTAGCTACGCACCTAGTATGCACTATCCCGTTGCCTCACACGTTTGTCGAATTCATACTACAAAAACGGTAACACTAAATAATCAATTGTACAATAATTACCTGATTAGCAGGAGCCACATAACTCCCCTGCTGCCAATACGCATAGAATTGGGACAGCCTTGCCGACGAACCGTAAAGTAGCCCCCCATTTTTTTTTCAGTGGTTCGGCAATAGCCCAACAACAGATAGAATTCCGTTTTCCGTACATGTTGTCAAAACCTGAAATATGCTGGGCCAGTTCCGGTTCAACTTTTTTTTCATACAGAAACATAATTGGCAAACATTTTTAGTCAAGGACTACAACCCTTCATATGCCAACGATTTAACCACAAACTCTTCAATAACAACGCCTACAATTTGCTGGCACGTCTTCTAATCGAAATCATGATAAATTGACTAATTTCAGTCACTTCCGGCCAGACGCTAAAGGTGATAGGCATGACCCGTGCAAATAAACGATTGGAGTGGGACGTGATGTCATTTAACAATAGCTCACGACGCAAGCCTCTTTTTCTCCCAGGACTCATTTCAGTTTCATTGGATTCACCTTCAGTTCCCAAAGAAGGCGGGTCCACCTTGGGAAGTACTGGACCAATGTGTGACTGGACCAGTGTGGTTTGCTACGGTGATGATGTCGGTGCCTTCTAGTGTTATCACTCGAATGTCCAAGGTCTGTTCTCACGTTGGCCTTTAGTTGCCTGGGGTGAGACCAGAGGATAACCAAGATAGTGCAGTCTGTTGCATGGACTATGATATTCCTCCCTGGTGATTCTGCTGAAACTGCGCTGAGATGATGCACCAGCCTAGTGAGCATATCTAGTTTGGTACTTCATTGCATTCCACAATTCTAGTGTGCAGACAGTGAGGTACGAATGAGGAACACAGTGAGGTAGCAAACTGCATATTATGCTCACACAAGGAGGCAGATGCTATGATGGTGTACCATCTTAGCATAGTTCCAAAAGAATCACCAGGGCAGAATGTTATAGTCCGTCAACAGTCACTGATTCCAGGCAACTGAAGGCCAATGTGTGGATGGACCTCGGGCATACTAGTGGTAACGCTACCAAACCACATTGGTCCAGTACTTTACAAGACCTTGCGAGGATATTATGCTCTAACTGGATCGATTACACATCCTCCTTCTTTGGGAACAGAAACCGTAAATCCACTGAAGAAAGCTGAAAGTGCGTCTTCCCCATCTTGAAAGCTTGGGCAATGTTGGAGAGAACACAACCTTCGATGATAAGCATAGCCTTGCAGACAAATGTGTATGTTCACTATATGATCAGGGGAAATATCATTGTGAATGAGGCTAGGCTGGCACTATTCCAACGCAAGACCAGTCCAGACAGTCCATTGGATAAAGTAAACTATTGCAAACTTGCTTCCACCATGCAAAGACGTTCTAGTGCCAAACTTGGCGTGGTGTAACTATGTGGCATATCTCTAGAAACACGCTCAAATCCGAGATCCAATGAAAAATATTAAACTAACAGATCATGGTTGGGAGGAGATTGATGGAATATTCCATAGCATGGATTATTTCTGAGAACATGGAACCTGAGGATGATGACGCAGATA
>JAHWFP010235888.1:0-12392 GCA_023313725.1 Lithobius niger
CTTCATCTTAGGGAACTCCCGAGACATGATAAAAACAGGGATCACCCTTGACCTGGATAATGCCACAATTCTGTTTACAGAAAACCAGTTGAGAGTCAGAAATAATATTAATACTGTAATTATTTTATCACATCATTCACCTGTTCATAATCACATTTTACCTGAAAACAGAAACAAGAAAAAAAATGTCCCATAATAAAACAGTAGTGGCTTTCTTAGTTCGAAACTTGATGCCCCGCTCCCCCACCCCAGCTCACCTTGAGTATACACGGTGAGGCAAAAGTCTGGTCATACGCAGTTTTAGTGGTCATATGTAAATTCTGAAGACATATTTGTAATGTATGTCAGCATTCAAGATTATCCACATTCTTTCTTCCGAACGGCACAAGATACAGCACGAAAGTGAATTACAAAATTGTATGTGTGCATTTAATGTGACAAACTACGAAAACAGATTGAAAATCGTAGCACAATTACAATAGTAACGAAAAAAAACCAAAAAGCCGCAAAGTCTTTTCTGAACGTTTAAACTGCCATGCAGTGAAGCTTAGGAGCTGTCCTTGCGAGCGAGTGCCTGAGTTCCGAGCCTTGCCAGCATCAATTAATGCAGTTAAATTTCTGATTTCAGTAAACGAAAACAGATAGGGATTAGGCCTAAAGTAATGAACCATCATTCGCAACACAGAAAATAATGTTCGATATGTGATTTACTTTCTGATTTTTTACATTTATTATTTTTTTTGGCTAAAGCCTAATGCCCATTTTTAGCCCGGTCGCAACAATCGGCAGGCAAATATGCAAAACGCATTGTTGTTACGAATGCCCACACTTCATTTCTAAAGGCGGGAAAACCATGAGCAGTCACATTTGTGAATGCCCGCACTTTTTATGGCTTCCTAAATCATTACAGATTACTTCCATTAAAGGGTAAATTGCAAGTTTATGGTGAACAAAAAGCAATTGACAAGTTAAATTGGCATCACTTGCTCACTTAGGATTATGCACATACCTCCCTCCCAACAAAATAGGGGCTTTCATCGGATTTTTTTTGGTAAAACGTTTCAGGAAAAACGCAGGATAGGCAAATGACTAGAATACACCAAAAATAAGGTAGGCGGGTGGGAAAACAGAATACATGGTTCAAAGGTGTGGGCAATGGGCATTCGTATGCGTAAATAAACTCGTTTTCTTTTACGTGAGGAGCGGAATTGTAGCTTGCAGTAGTAAGTTAGTTGTGGTATTGTTCGAAAGTTCATGTTACCGACTGGAAGATATGATGTAAATAACGTCGGGGTGGGGGGGGGGAGCTGCAAGCGACAGGTATGAAAGTGCCCCAAAGAAAGAGGCGACAAATCTTTGAAAAAAAATGTACTTAATCACTGTTTTCTCCAAATAGTTTTTCTTTATTGATCCGTACATTTCACAAAACAAGAAAAATAATTGCACCTTCACAATAAAGTGGTCGTACGTTTACCAGTGGCAGGGGGTCGTAAAGTGGGGTGTTATTTTTCGATCCCAATCCATAAAAAAAAATATTTAGGCATACAAATGCCGGCACTTATAAACTATGCAGTGCCCCCTTATTGCGCCACCCGTTTACCTTATTTACAGAGTATCCTATTCGTGGGTCCATCCTGCATTTTTCCTGAAACATTTTTTTCTGAAAGAAAAGCCGATGAAAGCACTTTTATTTTGGGGGAGGGGGAAATTTGCGTGGTCCCAGGTGGCAGAAATATAAATCCGCCTCTACCAATGAGGCAGTAATACAAATTCATCTTATCAGTTGCTGCCTGTTGAGCGTAAAACAGTAATTTACTCTTTAATGGATGTAATATGCAATGCCATAATGATTTATGAAGCCATGAAAAAGTGCGGGCATTCATAAATGTGACTGCTCATGGTTTTCCCGCCTTTAGAAATGAAGTGTGGGCATTCGTAACAACAATGCGTTTTGCATTTTTGGGCAATTGGTGCGACCTGGCAGGATGTCACTGAAAGTGGCATCAGCATCGGAAAATAGTAATACAGGGTGGACCACAAAAAACTGACGACCCAACATTCTAAGTCCAACTTTTCTTGTTAGCACCCCTCAAAACCAGGCGATGACAGAAATCAAATCTAACGACCCAGGAAGATTTCTGTCTCTCTCCTGGTTCTGAGGGGTGCTAAATAGAAATGTTGGACTTAGAAAATGTTGGGTCGTCAGTTTTTTTGTGGACCACCTTGTAAATGTAAAATCAGATAATATTCACATGCCTAGCGTGACTTTCTGATTGACGGCTCAATACTTTTGGCCTGAACAGTATCATACGTTCTTTTCTTTTAATGGAGTCTGAACTGCACTTATTTACTTGCATTGATTGACGCAGTTAAGACTTGGATCACAAACATGCAGTCGCTTGGAGGGGCAGCCCCTTATCTTCACTGCATGACAGTTTAAACGTTCAGGAAAGACATTGGTGTTATTTTGTTTTCCTCGTAACTATTGTAATTATGCTCCGATTTTCAATCTGTTTTTGTAGTTCGTCATGTTTAAAGGTCACGTACAACTTTTTACTTCACTTTTGTGCTGTATCTTGTGCCGTTTGTAAGATAGAATGTGGATGACCTTGAAAGCTTCATCGGCTTCACCGTAGCTAACTTCTATTACAAATATGTCTTCATAATTAACACAGGACCATACAACGGCAGGTATTTGCATTTCACCAGACTTTTGCCTCATCCTGTATAATACACACGAAAACATGAAAGTTTGTGGTTAAATTTTTATTATTATTATTATTATTATAACCACCCGGCTTCACTTCTAACCTGCAGTGACAGGGAAGAGGTCTTCTTGCTGCGCTTCCTGCTGCATTTGCTGTTTCGGCCAGTAAGTCATAGGTTCTTGTTTTAACAATTTGTTTAATTTAGTTTTGTTTGTTCTTTCATTTTTTACAAAGCCTTTGAGCTGATGTTCACACTTGTTAAGGGGAGGATTTCCCCCAAATCGTCTTGTTTTATTTTTTTACTCGTGCACGCTTTGGCTATACTTGCATCTTTAAACTCTTCCAGTGCTGGTTTTGTTTATACTGAGGAAGAGGTACTCTTCGTTCGACATCCTCAAAAAATTGGTGGAAAGTGTGAATGTCGTGTCAGGCAAGAACTGAACCACCAAGCAAGACAGTTCAGGACATCCAAGGTAGTCAAGGTAGTTCCAAACACTCCCAGGAAGACACAGGGCAACACCGTGCTTTGATCTGTCTGTCAGCACAGCCATTCAGCCAGCCAGCAAAAGCTTTGTCCCTTTATACTATGTGGAAGTGCACATTGCATTGCGACCACAGGTCAAATAGCTAACTGAAAGTGCTAGAGATTTGAATTTTAGAAGGTAGATAGGTCTTTTCATGGCTGATCTAACAAGCCAACCCCTATTAAAATGTACAAATAGTTTTCGAGCTACTAACAGATAACTATGCGGCCACGAAAAAAGCATGTGACAGCCCCCTTCCCCAATGTTAGACTGTTTTTCACTAGCAAAAACGCGGTTAAATGGGAATATGATCTGAACCAGCAGTGTAGGTATAGTGAAACTTCGTGTCAGGATAGGTCTCATCCCCAGGCGTATTTCAAGTCTAACCACATGTCTGTGCACACCCTGTGAGCAGCGTTATTCCTGAATAACATCACTCGACCAAACCGATATAGCACTTCTAGTGTTATGGATACACAAAGTGCAAGCGTTCGGAAGGTGAAGTCTCGAAAACCAGCAGTGTGGGCATCAAGAAATTTAGTGGACACCGGTGTCTGGGCCTTTCACGCATTTTAGGACCAATCACATGATCGTGCACACTCTTTTAGCAGAGCTATTCGAAAATTACCAAGTGATGGATTCTGAAAACCAAGTATGCACGCTTCACTGCACTACACTCGAAACCAGTGTTGCCCAGAAAAATTATAAAACTGCCCGATCGATGACAATATTCGCAAATGCCCCGTAGTCCATGTGAGAAGAACGGCACCAAGAGATGGAGGCCGTTTAACAAACCCACGGGCGCAGGTGACCCCAAACGCTCTTTTCGTAGCATTGCTAGTGTTATGGAAAAAAGTTCTAACGGTTGGGCTCGAAAACCGGCAGAGTGGCCATCACGAACTTTGGTGTCAAGTTACGTCTCTTTCCCCCACGCAGTTTAAGCCTTGCACACTGCACACTCTGTAAGCAGTGCTATTCAAAAATAACCATGTGCTGGCTCCCCGGATGTTGGCTTCGCTGGTCTAAACTTGAAACCACTATTGCTGACACAGGTAAAATAGCTAATACTAATATTAATAAAAAGGTTGACCACCAGTAGGTGGATGGTTGCGAGAAGGGTTTTAAGCCGCTGATGCTGCACCAATTCGTATGGGAGAATGAGAGGGGAGGTTTACTATTTACAGATTTCTCTTAATAGGGGGTAAGATCTTCGGTGAGCAACTCCCGACGGAACCCAAACCTCGAGTCCAAACACATTGTACCTGAGCGAAGAGCAATTCAGATCGGAAAGATACGAACCGCAAAGATGTTCATTTTGCAATCCATGCGCAAATTGCTGCACCCTGGACAGCAAGTTTCCATGCGTGGCCGCGAATAGTGTGGAGAAACTGGACCAGATCAAGAAAGAGGTCCACTGAGAGTAAGTTTCGCAGAATCTTGTAAGTTAATATTAGATCAAATCGCAATTTCCACAGTTTCAACAACTCAAGCCCTGTCTTTGTAGCCATTCAATGTGACCAAGATCGTGGAGTCCATGAAGTTTTTTGGTAAATTTCCTCTGCACAGACTCTATTAAGTCAATGTCTTTCGCAAGATAGGGAGACCATATCAGTGTGGCATATTCAAGGATTGGATGAATGAAGACTTTGAATGTCCAATCCATACTCTAGTTTCAAAGTTTTCTGATGTAAAACATCTGTTAACAATCACCAAATGGTGGAACAGGAAGTAGCTTGCCCTGTGACAGTGAAGGGTCCTTAAGGTCCTTACAGATCCAGATGCCCGGATCATTGAATTCTTCCTCGAATAACAAAATCTCCATCAAGCTGATACCTATTAGTAGTGTGGATTGCGCATCTTGAGGACAAATCGACTACTTCCACAATACAAATCCTTATCACCTCGATCTGTGACGTCACAGACGAGACGACGAACTGGGTTAGTGTTAGTACGATGATGAAATTCTTATAGTGACTTGCACTTTTTATTAAGTTTGGCGTGGAGACCTTCGACATCAAAGGATGGGAGCAGAAAGAACGATAGCTTCTGGTTGTGGGTATAATGTAGTTGCTACTCGCTCTCTGATTTGTCAAGAGCCGTTCACGTGACCATTCGCTCTGAGCGCCCTTCCTGTTGGTGGTAGGAAATAGAAGGAGACGATCTCGTGTGGTGGGAATTGGTATTGAGTAAAGGTTAGTAACCTATCGTCGCATCATTCAGAATGGAACGAAAATTTTTAAGAGAAGGACGTCTTTATTTACCTTCAGACTACGAAACAACTTTTTTTGGTAGGTGTTCACACGTTGATAATTTGACAGCACAAAAAATGGCTGAGTCTGGGTTTTATAGATGTGGGAAAGAAGATGACGAGAAATTTAAAATGAATGACTTAGTGATGTGTGCTTATTGCAACTTTCGATTGGCTGATTTTGTACCTCAAAATACCCCATGATAGATCACAAGAGGTGGAGTCCATATTGTCCCTTTGTACAAGCATTTCTGAGAGGAAACATTAGCGACGACCTGCTCGAATTATGCGTAGTCTACCCTGATGCTCTTTGTTATTACTGCGAATGTGCGAGAAAATCGTGTGATAGAAAAAAAATTATCGTAGGTAAGCGTTCCTTACCTCTATAAGACGTGAAGAAACTCTCTTTCTGAATGCTTCAAACATAAGTTCAAAGACGAAGTAATATTTCTTTTTTTTTTAATCATACTATTTAAAGGCTACACAAAGGATGTCGTTACACAAACTGATTTTCTCTCAACTTCGTCTGTTTATACAAGATCTTCAAGTTCGTGTGTTAACCTTATTGGCAAGATACTTTAAAATACTACAGATGGGATCGTGTGATGTTTACGGAGTTGTCTTACAATATGGTAAAACTAGACTCACTAAAGACATCTTTGTAAGTGCTATACCTTACTATGCGGATGTATATTCGATTGAGTCATATTGTGTCGCTAGTTCTGACATTGAACTTTACTGGTTCATTCGTTTTAAGGAAAAAGCAGATGCTGTTGTTGTGTTACGTATTTTAAAAATTCTCACTCCAGCAGTTGTGCCAAAAATTGAACTACTTTTAACTTCAGATATGCGAAGGAATTTTTTGTCAACATTATACTGTAAAGACTGCAACCCTGTGCATTCGCCATCTTTTAAGAGACAGCTATCTAGTTGCAGTTATCAAGATAACGAAAAAATAAATAAATGACGCAACGAGTTGAGAAGAAGAAGGAAGAAGAAAAAATGTGTTTTTTGATACAAGTAAAGAAAAAAATCTCCTATTGCTAGTAAAGTTTTGTGTTTCTAGTCAAAGGTTCATTTGATTTCAAGATGTCAGACAGTACAGGTACCAGTGTTGCGTTTTTTAATGAGACGGCAATTAACAGACTAAGCGAATGCATTCATTCGTTTACGTCTTCCATTACTAATCTTTTATTTGAGATGTTGGGGAATACAGCTGGTGAACTACGGGAGCACATGCGTGACGAGAAGCTTAAAATGGAAGATTTAATCAAGGATCGTCTTACAGAAACCGATATAGAGATCACCATGATAAGAGAAGACATACAAAATCTGTCACGCAAGAGTTTACAAATTAGTTCTAGTGGTGAAAATGAATTTCTCGCCGGTGGCAGGCAGATAACTGTTGTAGGTCTGGCTAATCGCGCTAGTTATGTAACAACGGTTTCTTGGTGCAAACAAAACAGTCATGTATTGAACAATCAGCGGAGTGCCTTTGAATTTGAATTTGAATTTGAATTTTTATTTACGTGCCTTTGACTCGAAAAACAAAACAATAAAAAATGTCTCACACCCCGTCGACCCTAATGATGCGGCTACGAAGCAATATGTTGATCATGCGAACAATCCATTTGTATTGTTTAATTTCAACGCGGCAGATGAACCAACCTTGGTTCGCATCTAGCATTGACAACAAATTTGTGATGACAAGACGGGCAAAACTGACGAGAATTTCTCTGTTTTGTGAGAAAGAGAACGTCGCTTTAATGGTTAGAGTAATGTTTGGAACTAAACCATTTACGCTCCACAAACCTAACTATTTGAAAACAATGGAAGAAATTCCAAAGACAAACACGTACATCGCACCCTGTCAAGCCATTGTTGTTTCTAACTGTACACATGTAACACAATATTTAAAAGATACGAAGGTGGATGTTTTTTTCACTTTTATTTAATTTTTATTAAATTTTTTTGTTTTTTTTTCCTTTGGTTCACCTGCATCTTTATTGTTCTCGCGTTTTCGCTTTCTACAAAGAACCAAAAAAGGAATAGAACGATATTTTTTTTTAATTGTTTTAAAAACAAAGGCTATGTTAGATTACCTTTCTAACACTTTCACCCGTCCAACCAAATCTTCCAAACGTCTTAATAATTCTGATACAAATGGAACACTAAAAAAAAAAAAAAATAGCGGTCAAAGGGTTACAAAAAGTTTTTTAAAACTTTTGTTTTTGTTTTTTTATACTTACGTCTTTTTTCCCCAGTTTCTGGGTTAATTGTGAAAATGTTGGCCGGCATTCTATAAATAAAAAATAAAAAATCACGTGATTAGGAAAATGCTTTAAAACTGTTTGTGGGGACGAGACAAAGTCATTTGTTGTTCGTCTTTCAACCAGGATGAGTCGACAGGTACACTTCAGCGAGGGAAAAATGGCAGACCCCCAAGCAGAAATCTTAAGTTTTGCTAATGCAGACATTGAACAGACAGTTAACAACTTGGGAGACGCTGTACAAAAATTATCAAATCAATCAATCGCTATTCGTAAGGAAGCAATTAACGAAAACTCTGAAGAATATTATGGTGCATTAAGACGTTTAAAGGAACAATTGAACGAACGCTTAGACAGACAAGAAGAAATTTTGAATGAACAAAAATACACCATTGCAGCTTTTCGTGCAACCGACTACTTACAACCAGATCCCAACGAACACATGAATTATAACATGAAATGTCAATGCATCGTTAATTTAGGAGTGCCTCTAGCCGAAACCGATTCTGTTAATGTAAAATACGTTTGCTCTAATTTTCTACCTTTAAATTCGAAACATAACTGTTTTGATGCAGATCACACGCGTATTGCTAACGTATCTGAGCCAAATGGAGACAGTGACGCATGCACCAAACGTTATGCCGATGCTTTGAAAATAAAAAATATACACACATTAACTTTCACAAATACCGCACCTGCATTAGCTAACAAACGCTGGAAAAATGATTACTTCACAACGAAGAAAATAGCAGTAGAGGAAGTCGTTATTTTTTCGGAAGATCCAGGACCAACTTCACCGTTAAATTGATACTAGGGGATCATGAAATGACTTTGGAGAAAGAAGCATTCGAACGTTTTGCTACTCTAAAATTGAGGGAACACATTGAAATACAACCAGGGCAGAGAGTTGAAGTTTCCAATGTCGAAGAAATTCCGACATATTTCAGAAAACCAAATGGTTTTCCTAGCATTGTAAAAGCTGATATTTACTATTCATTTGTGATGTAATAATTTTTTTCCACCTTTTATGTTATTAAATGGTAAAATAAATAAATAAATCGTATTTAAAAAAAAAATACAATAAGTACTCACTTTTGTTAATCAATTTTCTTCTTCAGTCTTTTCTTGACTGTTATCAGATGTGGAATGGTGAAATCTTTAGTCGTGGGAATGTCGTCTTAATCTTGATTTTTTAGTTCATTGAGGCTTAGAGAGGGTGGAGACGAATGATCTCCGAGATGACAACAGTAATCTTAGTTATCGGGATGATGTTTGAGTTTCTAATTAAGGCATTGCCCTGTTTGTGAGAGCTGGAGTAAACAGATTATTAACCAGAAAAAAAATGGATCCTATTGCTTCGACAGTCGCTCATAACATGACTTTCAAAAAACAATATTGCAAGGGGGGGGGATTGAGGCTTAATGGCGCGTCGACAACTTGGTCATTAGCGCCAACCTCAGTCACAGTGCACGTGGTCCGGGTTGCCACTGCACCACACATTACAGAGATGTTATTCAAACCCCTAATCTAAATCTTGTCATACATCTGTACCTCCTGCAAAAATTGAAAAACACCGGACAGGAGGACAGACTTATCGCCCAACTGACGCGCAATGTCATGCGGAAGATGGAACCGACGACGAACACCATCAAGATGGCGACAATCAACAAGTAAGTGCCGGACCGTAAGTGGCCGTCGACACCAAGAACATTCAGGAGGGTCAACCCCCCGCAAAAGGAAACAGTGAGTAAGTCGGGTGTGACCATTCGCAAACGGGCCAACACAACCTCCTCACGGCGACTGCGGCGACACGCCGAGTGCCACTCCTCGACAGTGCCTTTAATGGCCCGTAACTTATTACCGTCCTGTCTGTCCCACAAGGTTTGCCAAAAAGCGTGTAACCTCAGACGCAGAGTTGGAAAGGCATCTGAGGGAACAAGGCTGAGATCCCTACCGAGAGGGCCAGAAAGGGCCCCTTTCGCAGCAGAATCAGCTTGTTCATCAGCCCTGCAATCCCAACATGTCCCGGGATCCAGCAGAAAAGCACGGTTTTCCGCTGGCCAGGCAAGCAGGAACGCAAAGCTTGGACACGTTGTGTCAAGGGGTTCCGAGGATTGTAATTCGCCAAGGACTCCAGGGCACTCATGGAATCACTAAAGACAAGCTCAATATTGCAAGCTCACAATCTTAAGAGATTACGACGTTCAAACAAAAATTTACAATGAACTTCACATTCATCCGACAAAATATTCAACTCCAACCAGCGACCCAGCCTGCTTGCAAAATCATGTAAGTTAATTTTTTTCAATTGATTTTATTTGTTTAAAAGGGGTGTAAAGACTAATTTGTCTCTTCCTCTCTCTTTCTTTCCATTCTTTCTCTTTATTTAAATAGTAAAAAAAATGGATTCTATCGTACTACCAGTGATGAGCATTCCATTAAACGGCGTTTACAATGTCTTTATTACTGTTGGTTTCTATGATCCATTTAGGAGAATACAATAGGGCCTCATCTAGATTTTTCCCGTCCAAACACGGCATTCCGTTCACAGTAGCACAATGGAATATGCTAAAGGATAATTTCACCAACATCCAGACGCAGGTGGTTGAGGGAGAGGGACATTTGGAACTCGACGCTGGACAGATTTTGATACACTCCCTGAACGAAAATGGGAAGAAGTATGTCATTTTTTAACGTCAAGATGGGAAACAATTCAATTTGGTTGTTTCATCATTTGGATCCTTGAGTTCAGTGACCCCAGCAGTGGATGCTATGGTGATGAAAGTGAAACATGAGATGGAAAACGAAGCCTAATCAGTGAGGGGAAAAACATGCTAAAACACGTTATCGGGTGAGTCTATAATATTATTAATATTGTTTATTTTAACGAAATAATTCAGTTGCATTTGAGCTGTTGTAACAGCATGACCACTCTGGCGAGCGAGAGCTATGGAATAAGGTGCTTTGTTTCTAACAATTTGTTAGCCAGAGGTCAGACATTTATGACATTGACATTGTTTAGCGTTGAGTACGACTTAGTGTCACACGCAGTCTCAAGTTGATGGACATTTAAGGATTTATTTGCGTTTTAATTGTGAAACGACAAGGGAGAGGGTTTTGGATTTGTTAAAACTATGCGAAGTCTCCACTGACTTCTCTTTGAAAGCTCTCACCACTGAAATTGAACGAAAACGATGGATTGGAAAAATGAGTCAGGACACCAACGAACTGAATTATTTGTGTTTTGAAGTGCGACTGGTTAGGTGGTGTCATACATATTTATATGCTGATTTTATGTTTGATGCTTTTCTGTTTGAATATTCTGGTAAGTTTCCATTTTTTACGGCGTATTTGGACTGGTATCGTAAAATGCATATCGATTAATAGCAATATAAAATCTCGTTACATTGTTACTTGTTGTTGTTGTTTTTAAATGGAGTGGGTTGATTGTAGATTGCGTTTACAAGCTGCTAAAATCGTTGCAGGACAGCCTAATTCGAGAAAAACAGAATTTGCGGTTGACCTTATTTTAAATAGTTGTGACTTAATTACTCCAAAACCTATCAGTGTCTAGTAATATACGAAATTTAGCAAAAAGCCTACGATCGTTTGAAACAGAATTGTGATATACCTTTAGTGTTCTCGCAAACAGTGGATCATGCAATGATAGAAGCTACTGACTGCAACCAAGCCACTATTGTTTTAATCGACGATAAAGCTTAACAAGTCAAAAATGCTTGATAACTGATTTTTGTGTGAAATATTTTCATCACAAAAATTTATTTTGGATTTTACCGGTTCAAAATATGTTTCATACAAATTTGAGAACCATTTCTGTCTGCTCGACTTGTATTGATACAAAGTCTGCGTAATTTGTCACAAGTGAAATGTTTGGGGACGCAATTAGATTGTGCCAATTTCTTGTGTGCGGTATATAATGACACAACTCGTAACCCATTCACTCACTTGCTGTTAGACCTTCACGCAACGACGGATCCTTCTCTTCGCTACCGTAGTTGTGTTTTATCTCAACAACCAATTGTCTAAAACAATGAAGAAGAACAAAGTGAAACAGTGCATACCTCTCCTCGAGCTGTTAGCATCGCATAAGGTTCACCGCTCCATGAAAAAACCCTACTCACTCAATGTCCTACTGTGCTTGATGTTTTAAATAGCTGCTGTCGGAATGCGTTACGAGGTAAAATACCTTTAAGTATCAACCAAAAAAATAGGTTAAGAATATGTAAAAGTATTTTTAAGTTGTTAGCAACGATACGTGAGAGCAGGTAAAAAAAGTAAAAAACCCTAAATCAAAAAGGTGAAGGTTTTCTTGGTGCATTGACCCCTCCAGTAATCAGTTTATTGGGTAGTATTTTTTCACGCTAACAACGTATAAAAAAATGATGTTAACTAACTATCCCGGCGTTAGGCCCTTTGAAAAACCTCTCAGTGATTTAGACCAACAAATGAAAAGTATTTTAGAGCAAGATAATGTTGACGACCATCAGAAGGTTGTGTTGTATCAACAAATATTACAGCGCTACTTGAATTATCGTGAACAAGCTAAAATCATGAAGCTGGAAGCCCTGGAGTAGCCACTCTTCACTCGATCTCTCGGCAGGGCGTGTACTTCCGGTGGCGG
>JAHWFP010235888.1:12492-27507 GCA_023313725.1 Lithobius niger
GCGGGAGTTGTTGTGCTCTTACTTTTTTCCTAATTGGGAAATAGATGGGGGGGGGGAGGGAATTGCTCCACTCCTACTTTTTTCCAAATAAGAAAAAAGATAACAAAACAAGGTTTTTTTAGGGGGAGGGAGTTGCCCTGCTCCTATTTTTTTTTTCCAAATTACGGAAAGAGATGACAACAGGGTTTTCGGGAGGAGGGGTTTGCTCCGTTACTGCATTTATTTCCCAAATTAGTGCAACTGCAGTGAAACTGCTACAACGGGTGCTTGTTTATATTTTTACTGGCAAGCTATTTGTGGTCGCTTGTGTAAGAGTTCTTCCAGTGAGGGAATAGGAAAAATAATAAAATTATTTCTTTATTGTTGTGGGGGGGGTGTAGAAATTGGGTGAATAAAGTGTATTAAGTAAGTGTATGCTGTAACCCATTAGAACACAGTAATTAAATAAGAATGCGCGTTACAGCCTACTAAAAAAAACGTCCTCCACATGTTTTTTTCAATCAGTATTTTCCATTGCATATCACTGTTTTTTTTCTTGAAGTTTTTTCATACGTTTTTCTGAACGAGGAAAGAAATGTAATTTCGCTTTGGGGAAGAGGGGTGGTGAGAGAAAAGAAGAGAAGTCAAATAAGCCACGTAACGAAATGTGGTTTTGCTTTCAAATACACCAACATAATAATTATGTTAAAAGCATATTCCCCCTCCATCAAATTTTATTGCATATTTTTCTCCAAATTTAAACATAACGTTCGCTGCAACCTGCCATCATACTTTTGTGTAGCCTACGCTGCCTATCAACATTACGGCTAGGTATGGAAATTCTCCGGCCGTCTGCTTACCTTTCGCGCAGTAAATTTCACGCTGCATACCAGCATCAAACTTAAGTTTGAATAGTGCTGGTTATTTTTGAGGTACGATACAGGTTGACAACGATGAAGCAGCGAACTACTACACACAAAATTTACGCACAATGTTCGCCGCAAGCTGCCTCATTGCCTAACTACATTCCACCAAGAGATCACATCGGCAACGGCTGCATACGCGCGTCGGCCGTTCATTCATGCTGTTGGCCATTCATTCCCGCCGACCAGGCATTTCAACAGCCAACGATACGTTAGAATAAATCGAATAAATTCTACAGCCTACTGCTCGGTACCTTTCCCGTTGCACGTTCCATACCATCATTAAACTTGAGTTTGAACAGCGCTTGTTATTTTTGAGATCCGATACAGGTTGCAGCAGCGAACGACCACGTCGTCAAAAACACTTCACATCGAGCTGACAAATACAAAATGGACGCTGAGCAAGCCAGAGCAGGCCGCCAAGAGGGAAGTGACGTCATGTGAGCATGCGCACTGACTAGCCTGAAAATAGCTCTGCCGAGTTCGGGAGTGTTGAGTGGCTTGTCCATCACACGACGTGTGATAGTATATAAGTCCATGCTAAAATATAGGAACCTTTACAAGTTAGTTTTAGTAGCACTAGCGCTTTAAATCCGCCAACAACAACTTTAAAAGCGGCTGCAACTTCTCAAACCACACCACAGCAGACTGAGACTAGCGACAGTGAAGATGGTGCATCGGCCAGAAAACCAAGCATTGACGAATTGGTAGAAACGGTTTCTATTAATTACAGATCGGTAGTAGCTAAACGTTTGGCAGAAGGTCACATTTCTTGGAACGAAAGGGATGAGTTATTATTTCAAGGACGACCTATTCGAATGTCGCCGATTTAGTGCATGGCTTGTTCTCAAGCACAAAGCAGGCAAAACGTGTTGCTAATAAACTACCAGGCTGGCAATCTCCTAATACTTTATTAGGTTGCGTAGCAACGCGATGAAGAAAGTATACAAAACCAAAGAAACCAGTTGAGAAAGATTTGGGTTGGTTTGGTGATAGTCAATACTTCTGAATTTGACGACTTTAAAAGAAATCTACTTCGACCCGAATTCTCCAGGGTCATTAGAGGGTTTAGAGAGGTTGTATCTTGAAGCTAAAAAATATGGCTTTAGTAGAAAGCAGGTAGACGAATTCTTAAAATCTCAAGATACTTATACTTTCCATAAAGACATTAGACATAAGTTTACGCGTAACCCTTTCATAGCTTATCGAAAAGATCAAATATGGCAGTCAGACCTCATTAACTTAAAGAAATATGCTTCTTTAAATAACAATTTTCAATACTTTTTGATTGCAATTGATGTGTTAACTAAATATCTCAGAGCTGTTCCTTTAAAAAACAAATCAGCAACTGATATGGTGTCCGGTTTAAAGAAACTGTTCAAAGATTAAAAAAAAAAACAGAGTACCTTCATTCGGACGAAGGCTCAGAATACTGCTCAGCAGCTGTCAGACCGTTACTTCCCTCTCCTAATATTAAATGGTATCACACCTATAATCGCTCAATTAAAGCGGGAATAGCCGAAAGAACAATAAAAACGGTGAAAAGTCGTATATTTCGTTGGTTTACATATACAGGTAGCTACAATTATGTAGATGTCGTAGATAAGATTGTAAATTCTTTCAATATTTCTATTCATCGTAGTATAAGTTTAGACCTTCCGAAATTACAACTAGAAAAAGGAACGCGAAGCCTTTAAAAATTTGCATGGTGGTGGCATTGATTTGAAGTAGGTCAGTTAGTGCGCATACCTAAAATCAGACACGTCTTTACACCTGGGTACATTCCAAAGTGGACTAGGGAAACTTTTACAATAGCCAGTAAAATTAAAAATAAAATAAAAATTAAAATTAAAAATAAACACCTGAATACACGATAAAGGACTACCAATCTGAACCCATAAAAGGGACTTTTTACAGTCCGGAACTGCAACCTATTGTAAAACTAGACAATGTTTACAGAATAGAACGTGTGTTGAGAAAAAAAAGTAGCAGGTGTGACTCATTTTTAAGTTAAATGTCCAGGGTGGGGTCCGAAATTTAACAGTTGGGTGGCAGATATCGTTCAAGATAAACCTACTTGATAATTTCTACGTGACACTTCCCTCTAATGGCAGTTTTGATGTCTATCCTGATAACTCGTTTGCTCATTACAGAAATTATCTGCCAGAAATGCTTCATCTTTCAAACGAATACGAGGTTGCCTTAGTAGAGATGCAGTTTCCTTAAAGAATGGACTATACACCGTTCGTAATAAGAGCTGGTGAGGACGATGTAATCTTAAATGCTTTAAATTTAAATATAATAACGCCTACAGCCATTGAATACAAACTAAAATGCACCAGCGGTGGTATGAGCTATGACACAACTAGTGACCTTGTAGAAGCGAAAAATAAGGAAACAACAGAGTTTAGGAGATCAAAATTTGAAGATTATAAAGGAAAGGAACATCCTTTTCATGATGCAGATTCCGAAAAGAGAAAAAGACCTAGAATTACTTACAATAGCAGTATAAAACGTTACGTCATTCCTAATGACATAAGACCAACTACTAATCTGTACATTCGATTATTAATGGGAAACCGTATGGCTCGCAGGTTAGGCTTTGAACCAAATCAATTGCCACTTTACACCTATCGAGATTATGGAAGTCTCGCAACAATGGGGGGGTGTTGTAGTTGTTTTAGATAAAAGCATCTCTTATAAAATTCGAGCTGAATAACAGTCACAGCAGTTAATCCTTCGCCTCATGTTAACAACAATCTTCCAGATTATATTTGGGTTTATACAAATCTAATAAATCCGAGGCCTGTTGGCAACAGTTACTCCAAATCGTTAAGAATAACTAACGTTATAGGAGAGCCAGGCATGAGTCAGTCCGTTATTTTTACTTCTCCCCATTATTATTCGCTGTTACAACGTAACGTACAAACAATAGAAATTAAATTTTGCGACGCGTATGGGGATATAATACCGTTCTCTTCCCAAGGCCACACCATTGTCACTTTGCACATCAGACGGAAAAGGTCTTGAACGAAACAATGGCTTCCTGTTGCCCTTATACAGCTCACTATCGAAGACAAGCAGGTGGTTTAAACGTTTATTCAGGAGCAAGATTCCAGGCTGGTCATGGCCTTGCTAACCTTTTTTCTAGTTTATCTAAATATGCTATGCCTTTCGTTCGTTCAGTCGGCAGCTATTTAGGGCACAAACCTTTAGGAACCGGAAGTAATATCGCACAAGATTTAATTGCCGTTACAAATTTTAAACAGAGTGCAAAGGATAGGTTACAGGAGACTGGTGAACAAATATTAGGCGATGTAAAGGCTAGGTTCAGTCAATTTGGTAGTGGACGCAAGAGAAGACGCAACTCTCCCAAGACGAATACTAGTAAGAGACGACGAGTAAGAAGAAGAAGAAAAATAAGAAAGTGGTTTGAGATAGCATTTTTAAACAAAAATGTCTTTCATTCATCCTACATCTTGTGAGTGTTTGAAATCAGAATTGGACATATTTGAAGTTCCACCAACACAAGTGTCTATAGAACGCAAACATTATGTCGAATACCGCCCTATTGCAACGCCTAGATCAACTATAGAATTTCAGATTGACGGAACAGCAGACTGTTTGGACTTGGCACAAACATCTATTTATTTAAAACTGAAAGTTGTAAGCGCCGCTGGAGAAGATCTTACTGATGCATTGAGTGCTTTCTTAATGCCTACTAACCTATTTCTACAATCTCTTTTTCACATGTGGAAAGTTATTTCAAAGGGAAGCAGATTTCTGGAGGTAGCGACACCTATCGATATAAAGCTTACCTTCAAACGTTGCTCAGTTACTCTAATGCTGCTAAAGACTGTCAGTTGGGAGCTGCCATGTAGAATACTGCTGATAACAGGAAAACTGTTATCGCAAATTCTAAAAGTATAGAGTTAATGGGACGAATTCACACAGAAGCCTGCAACTTGTTGAAACTTTTATTGAGCAATGTTAATGTCAAGTTTCATTTCGTTTTATCAAAGCCTGAATTTTCGCTCAAGTTGTCCAACACTGCAGCTGGTACTTTGAAACCAAAAATACAAAGCGAAGCAGCTGCTTTGTTTGTAAAAAAAGGTTAGACCCTCTCCATCCATTCTAGCATCTCATATGACAACACTACAAGAAAATAGCGCAAAATATTCTTTTGTTCGCAGTGACATTAAAATCCTAACTATCTCTAGCGGAATGAATTCAGCATTTATTGACAACGTTTTTCAAGGACAGGTGCCGTCTTTTGTTTTGATTTGTTTTGTTGACAACGAAACGTACACAGGCATTTACAAAAATGTTCCTTGGATATTTGAAAATCACGGTTTGAACTTCTTATCGCTCACTGTAGACGAGGAACAAATAGACAAACCGCTGCTACAACCTGACTTTAGTTCCATGACCTACACCCGAGCCTACATGAATTTATTTCACGGATTAGACACTTCATTTCAAAACGTAGGTAATGCCGTCAAGATTACAGATTTTGCTACAAAACATTGTATGTTTGCTTACGATCTGACTCCGGATGGTTGTGCTGGAAATTCAAGCTCTCACGTTTCACTGAACAGGCAAGGTGTTCTCAGAATAGAACTTAGATTTGATGCTGCTCTCGCAAAAGCGACTAACGTTTTAATTTATTACAGAATACCAAAGGTTTTAGAAGTTACTTTTGATCATGAAATTTTCCTGGAAGGATGAAAACGAAGCAGATCAATGACATCGAAATAGATGTCCAAATTTCCTGGGGACATATCCCGCAAACCACTTACCCATTGTAATTAAAAGAAAAGAATCCTTTCTTTTCGTCAACCATGACACGTGTAGTTCATAGGGAATCCATTGGTCTGTCATGGATTGCATAAAATGAAGAATGGAATGAAAACTTCTGATTTTTTTTACTCTTTTGGCTTCAACTTAGAAAATAATTACCACATTCTACAGTATTTAAATGACTGGAATGGAAAGAAGATTTGGCGCAACAAGTTTCAAATTCAATCCCCAACATCTTCAACCTGAGTCATTATTGTATTTTTTACGTAATTATGAGAACCAAGGCATTTACTCCCGATTACATTGTTAACAAATTAAAGAAAACAGCTTTCCGTGAACGTTATGTGTACAATTTTGTAAGATGTATTACTAAACTTAAGATGTAATTATACTCATTGTTTTTTTTTCTTATTTTAGAATAAAGCGATACTCAATCAAGTTTACAGTATTGGGGAGTGATGATGAAAGGATCAATGACATGAAGAGAAGTTTGTTCCACGAACTGAAAATAATGACAAATCTCAGGATGCTTTGCATAGCTCTTGAAAGTGTGTTACTGGGAACTGGTCACATGCTTAGAATTTTAATTAATTGTGAAGAGGAAAGGGTCAAACCTTTCATTGTTAGCATGAGGGAGTGCAATACTGATATTACAGAAGTGCGTGTCGAATACCTTAGCATGAAATCTGCACAAGACGTCCTAAATTATATGACGAGAGTCGACCCACATGCTCTGGAATACAAATGCAATTCGGATTCACTCTCCTTTGGTTTTAAACTAATACAGTTTTGCGAAAATTATCCATAATTCAATACCCTCTCTCCGTTTATATTGGAAAACTTTGAATTGTTCAATAGAATTAAAAGGTATCACGATATTTATCGTACGTCACGTTTATTACGCTTGAAGCGGTGTACTAACGAGAAGTTAAAGATGGAATTGATAAAAGAACCAACATCTCTGTGGAGCGCAATGGCCATGAACGCTTTACAAGATGCAGAAGTTCAAGGTGTTTTCCTCTACGGTTCTTCTGGTTATCCTAAAACATTGTTGATTGAAATTATTCTCCCTTACATTTGCGAATTTGGATATGTGATGACAACTCCATCTCTTGAGGGAATTGAGCATTCACATTCATATGTCTACATACCGGACTGCATTCCCGAATTATTATCATCCTGTTTATTAGAAATTTATCGTTTGGTTGACAACAGACCATTCAACATTGGAAAACGGAAGATAGCTTTCAAGGGCAAAGTAATCATTTCTAGTTGTCACCCACCACCTGAGGACATCTCCTTTGTCAGACGTTTTGTAATAATAGAATCTACGTCACCTCTCTTCCCATCACGTGATATAGTGACTTACGCGACTGACAAAGTGTGTATATATATATATATATATATATATATATATATATAAATATAGGATAACACTTAGAACTGTCATCTTTTGCTTATCTTGTTTTTTTTAGATGTCTGAAGGTTATGTGCGGTCAATTCCTCCCCATTTTTGTGAAGAAGACTCAATGCAAGAGAATGACTTAGCCATTGCTGTTGAGAAGTTGGAGCTGTGAGAATATTTGTTTGTGAGGTTTGTAGTTTCCCGTTCACCAATCGAAACAACTTGCTATGCCAACTTCGTAACTATCATCAACCCATTAGCATCACAACTCGCGTCGTTTGCAATCGACGATATGAAACTGAACGAGCGCTCCATATCCACTAAACCAGAGTACACATCCCACGACCTGTGGCTTCTAGAAAAATATGTCAGCAATGTAACGAGGGGTTCGCTTCTCGCGTGGAATTGAATAGACACAATCATCATCATCATGTTGTCCCAAACAGAACAACTCATGTCGACGATAGGATTGGTTCATTCAAGAAGGAGAATGCATTTCGTAACTATTTTGCAAAATTTTTCTACACCATCCCGGACAGAGAAACTCTTGTTCCAAATGTAGATTTGTTTTTATCTTACCTTCGCAACGAATTACATCTTCTTATTGAATCATTGTGTAGAAGCCATCAGCAAATTAAGTATGTGACGAGTGTTAAGCTTGAATTGCATAAACCACCAGAAAGACTAATCAACATTTACTTGTGCACAAACCCACAGAGTTTTACGGATCGACCAGATTGATGAAATTTTGAAGGACGTTCACTTGGACCTGTTAAAGCGATTGGACAATTATCAGAGGGAAGGGTCTGGTTGGGTTTTATCCACAATGCTCGCTTTAAACTTACATTTTGCAGCATATCGTCCTCTAGCAGGTGGTTGTTATAGGCCGTTGGAACCTTTTCTTGCATGTAAACAAGCATTAATTAATATCAAATGTCATGATATGAGATGTTTTGAATATTCTGTGTTAGCTGCCTTGCATCCAGCACCATTTCATGCTGAGCGTGCGAACCATTATGTGCATCTGCTGGATACATTGCACATTGAAGGTATTTCCTACCCAGTTCCTTTAAATTACATTAAGAAATTTGAGATTTTGAATAACTTAACAATACACGTTTATGGTTATTCTGATAAAGAAGTTTACCCTCTATATATCAGCGAGAGGAGTGGTGAAATCGTCATACTTTTATTGTTAAATGACAATCATTATTGCTTTATTAAGAATCTCAATCGCTTAATAAATGACTCTACATTCAGCATATACACCTGCACATACTGTTTATGCTCACATCGTGGTAGAACTAAATTGGAGCAGCATGAAATGATGTGTCGAGAACATGAAGCTCAGCAAATTGTTATGCCCGAAATTGGCGATAATGTTATGAAGTTTAATAACTTTGCGAATCAACTAAGTGTTCCATTTGTCATATTCGCCGATTTTGAATCAATCCTGACACTAATATTAGGATGCAAGCCTAATGAATGCGATTCTTACACTTACGAATATAGCGAACATGAACCATGCGCTTATTGTTATGTTAGGTTGACTGTTTAGGCCAAGTTATATCGAGTGAATTGTATCGAGGTTCCGATTGTGTATCTCGCTTTCTCTTATCCGTAGAGCAAGAATATGTAAATACAAGAGCTTTGTTGAAAGATGTAAAACCTCTAATAATTAATGAATCAGAAACACCTTACTTTCATAGCAATAATTTGTTTCATATTTGTGAGGAAATTATTACCAACGAAGAGGTGAAGGTAAGGGAGCATTGTCACTACAGCGGTATTTACAGAGGTCCCGCACACGCTCACTGTAACATAGAATAGAGATATAAAAAGACATTGCCTGTATTCTTTCATAACTTAACCCATTATGATGGCCATTTGTTATTGTCTGGGGTCTCAACATTTGGCAAATCAAAGATTAATGTCATTCTCGAAAATGTGCAACATTATATGGCTATTCAGATTGAGAATGTAGTGTATTTAGATTCTTTTAAATTTCTAACGGCTTCTTTAGACGAATTAGTGTCATTATTAGCGGATGATCAACTCAACATTTTAAAATCTGAATTTCCGCAACATTGGTCACTATTAAAACGTAAAGGAATATTTCCCTATGAATATTTGGACTCTTATTCAAGGTTTGTAGAGAATGTTTTACCTCCGAAGGAAGCTTTTTTTTCTACTTTAACGAATGAAGAGGTTAGTGACAAAGATTACAATTATGCATTAAATGTGTGGAATACGATGAATTGTCAGACATTTGGTGATTATTTTGACTTGTATTTGCGTTTAGATTGTTTGTTGCTAGCTTGCGTCTTTACAAATTTTAGAAAAACTTGTATGGAATGTTACAAACTTGATCCAGCTCATTATTATAGCAGTCCGGGGCTAACTTTTTCTGCCGCTTTAAAGATGACTAAAATACAGCTAGAGCTACTGACAGACATTGACCAACATCTTTTCATCGAGAAAGGGATACGCGGAGGCGTTAGCATGGTTACGAAACCTTTGGTCGTGCTAACAACCCTTTGCTAGGTGAAAGTTATTCCCAAAATGACCTACTCTCTTACATTATCTATTTAGATGCAAATAACCTCTATGGTTGGAGTCTCAGTCAAATGTTGCCTTTTGGCAATTTTCATTAGTTGACTCCGAATCAAACTAGAGATTAAAAAGTTCTCACTATTGAAGATGATACCAAACTGGTTTCATTCTAGAAGTAGATCTCGATTATCCGACTCATCTCCATGATCTACATTCTGATTATCCTCTTTGTCCTGAACCTTTAAACATTCGCTATGAACAATTATCTCCTTATTGTCAACATTTGCATGAAATTCTAAACCTTTCACTTACTTCAAGAAATCTTACTCCGAATTTGTATTCCAAAAGAAACTATGTCATCCATTATAGAGTTTTGAAGTATTACCTTTTGCAAGGAATGATACTGACAAAGATCCACCGTGTTTTTGTCATTTTCGCAAAAGGCTTGGTTGAAACCCTATATAGAATTGACTACCACAAAACGACAGGCTGCTACGAACCCTTTCCATAAAGACTTTTATAAAATTATGTTTAATGCACTTTATGGTAAGCTGATTGAGGATCTACGCATACGTGTTAGCGTGAAAGTCACAACTAGTTAGACTAAAGCCCGCAAGTTAACATCTAAACCAAATATGGAGAATTTTGTGATATTTGATGAAAATGTTGTGATTTTTAAAATGAAGAAGACCAAAGTAGTTCTCAATAGGCCAATCTATATTGGTTTCAGCGTTCTCGATCTTAGCAAATACATAATGTATGACTTTCACTATGGACACATCAAATCATTGTACGGTAACAACGCATGTCTATTGTTTACAGATACAGATAGTCTTTGCTATCAAGTGTATACCGATAACATATATTCAGACATGTTGTTAAACCTAGATAGGTACGATACGAGCGATTATCCAGTAGACAATGCTTTGGTATTCTTTACAGAACAAAAAAGTACCAGGCATGATTAAGGATGAAACATCTTCTATCCCGATTGTTGAATTTTGTGGTCTCAAGGCCAAAATGTATTCTTTGTTATATGGTAATGTAACTAAACTTACCAGGAAAGACGTGTATTAAAGCAGGAAATAACGCACAACCATTACTTAGATGTACTGCGAGAGGAAAATGTTTATAGTTTTAAGATGAATTTTATCAGAAGCAAAACTCATGTGATAAGGGCTGAAGAACATAATAAAAGATATTCAACTGCTTATGACGACAAAGGATACCTATTAGATGATGGCATAACCAGTCTCGCATATGGACATTATAGTATATGCATTAAATGAATTGTAATCCGGTAACGTGAGTCACCATGTCACATTGTTTGTAGTGATATTGTTTTGTAATAAACGATCTGTTATGAGAGAAAAAAATGACTTCTCTTTTTCTTAAACATAATATGTTTAAGAAAAAGAGAAGTCATTTTTTTTGTATATTATACAAGTACAGACTATAATATTGGACTAGTAACCTCCCCAACGATTCCATTTTTCCTACCGATCAGAGGGAAGGAAGGGACATTTCCCCCCTTCTACATTAAACTCAATATCAATTCCCACCACACGAGGTCGTCTCCTTCTATTTCCTACCACCAACAGGAAGGGCGCTCAGAGCGAGTGGTCACGTGAACGGCTCTTGACCAATCAGAGAGCAAGCAGCCACTACATTATACCCACAACCGGACGCTATCGTTCTTTCTGCTCCAATCCTTTGATGCCGAAGGTCTCCACGCCAAACTTAATAAAAAAAGTGCATGTCACTATAAGAATTTCATCATTGTACTACCACTAACCCAGTTCGTCGCCTCGTCTGTAACGTCACAGATCGAGGTGATAAGAATTTGTATTATGGAAGTAGTCGATCTGTCCTCAAGATGTGCAATCCACACTACTCTTATTCAGTACTTATCTGACCAATATGAAATGTGTGACATTTGAAGAAGAAAGTGGTCACCACCACATTTGAGACCAATGACAAACTCGTGCAATATCCTCCAAGAGTGTACGTGAAGGACCTGGTGCAAAAATGTCTGCTATAGATTTAATTAAAATATTCTGTAAATTTTACGCTAAACGGGGAGATGCATGACAGAGTTAAGTTATTTGGATAAATCAAGACCACAATTTGGTACACTGAACCGGAATAGAGTGTTTTTTTCTAAGATTTACCTGCAGGAAACAATTTCGAAGAAAGGCAAAAAGCTAATTTAGAAGGCGTCCACCAATTCTCGAACTGCTAAATTTAGCCTCTAATTTGAGGTGATCAACTGATTCCAAGGCTTTTTAAAAATGTAATTATACTACATCACTCAGGGCTCCAGCATCCAATGTAGAAGTCCACCAGTTATGGACCCATAGAAGCTGGTGCTTTGGTGATCTCCCTGGAAGAAAACCATAAAGATGTTTCCCAATAATAAAAAACTCATCTAGAAAAGCTAATAGCTGTGCGAATGACTGACTCCATAATCTTGCATATCTAGCAATGCAAGTAAATGCAATCGAGCTATAATTCTGTGGGTCAGATGGGAATCCTTCTTAATAACAGGTACAACAATAGCTCAGCTCCACATTTCTGGTAATTCGCCCTGTTCAAATGACAAGGAAAATAGTTTAGATAACGAGAAGTAAATTTCAGCAGAGATATGTTAAAGTAGAAAGACAGAAACGCCATCAGGTCCACTGAATGTACTAGGTTTAATATTAGTCAAAGCTGAAAGCCTATTTCGCTGGTTAAAATTTACTCAACAGCAGTTCCTGTGCGATGTACTAGACTGTGGTTCTGATAGTTTCTAATTTATGTTATCAGAAATCATATTTGAAACAAAAAAGTGCTTAAGGCATCGGGCTTAGATTTGTTGTCGATAAAAAATCCGCGTGAAGTCCCACAGGTGTGCTGTTCCTCAGAAACTTCCCGTGCTTTAGTTTTGAAACTAGGTACCCTGGAGTATCTTGTCCCCCTACAGCGACTTAGCCTATCCCCCGGATAACAGCTTGTTTCGTTCGGCCGTTATTTAAGCATTTACCATTGGGGGGGGGGGGGGGCAAGACAGATGTTCCTTTCAACGGGGATGTGCGAGTTTGAAGCCAGCGAGCACACAGTGAGTGTTAGGAAAAACTAGGATATTCCAACTTTTTCCTCTAACAAGCAGTGTGGACGTCATGAAACTCGGTGTATTGATGCGTGTCATCTCCCCGCACAATTTAAGCATAGTCCCAGACCTGTGCTCGTCCTGTTGGCCGAGCAATTGATGATAAATGCCAGAATAGCATTACGACTTCGGACAGGAATTACTATGTAACCACAGTGAGGGATTCATGAAATTCATTCATGAAGCCATGCACAGGGAAAAAGTTAAAATCACCCCATCACCCCAAAAAATCGCATACACCCTGTAACCAATGCTAGATGGACAGCACCATGGGATGAAGGCCCTCACTTTATACGGCGGGTACCGGTGACCCTAAACAATATATGGGCATATGATTTAGCATGGAGAGTGTGACAAAAATTGGTTAAATTCAAATAATTCGTAAACCAGCAGTGTGAGCATCATGAAACTCGGTGGAGGAATGTGTCTCATCCCCTACACATAGTAAGCCAATCCCAGGTCGGTGCTCATCGTGCGACCCAAGGTATTCAGGAATACCTTGTGTGTTGGCAAGCCAGAAATTATAGCATACATGTTAGTGATACCCCTTCAGAGGGTGATTTTTCCTAACCCTTCGACAACACTAATTTGAGATCATCCAGCAAATGTGAGGCTACCTAACACATTCATCGGTCAGCTTTGCTCTCGGAAATGTCATTTCCGTCCCATTAACTTACAGCGAATGCCTTTCCATGGCGTTTTCTGTTATTATTCGGTTTTGGGCTAGAACGAGCCTGGTAGGCAGAAAGGCATGGGCTTGCCGTGGAGCCTCCAAATTTCTGACGCAAACCACCATGCTCGCATGAGTGGCATACGACTTTATGGAAGGCCATACCATGATTCAGCGGTCTCGTGTTGTTGAGCTCATTACCTGCAGTGTCCAGCTCTGATTGCAAACATCCATTACATGCAGGTGCTGTTCCCATTGAGGTGTTTTGTTATGGACTATGGAGAAAAAGTCAGACCCAGCATTCTTTGTTCTGGATAGTTAGTTGTGACTTAACGACAGGCTGTGTGGTACGGACGTTAAATTACCCATTTTTGCCTTCAGAGAAAAACCAGTCCCAGCATTCTGGGTTCTAGGTAGGTAGTTAGTTGGGACTTGGTCTCTGAAAGGAATGGTTGTTGCACTTTGCTTTTTTCTCTCAAGTCTACCAGGGATCAAGTCCCACAACCCTGTGGGGTCTGGTCATGGAAGGGTTGTGGGACTTAATCTCAGCCAGAGTGGTGGTATGGATGTTAACTGTCACAATTTCGATTTCAGAGAAAAAGTCAGCCCTAGTTTTCCAGGTGCTGACATTGTTTGGGAGAACAGTCAGTCTGATAATGTCCCGCTCCAGTTAAATTCCCTACCTGACACTGTCTTCGGAATAGGTCGCCATGGGGAAATGGGCATCCCCAGGCTTAATGCTAATAGTGCCGACGTTTAGCTTCCGCTTCACCGAATAAGTAAGGAAACTATGAAAGTAGTGGTATTTCACTTAGGACATTGATGCCTCCAACTTGTTCTACTCCTCTCATGTCTCTTCACAGAGCCAGACTACAGTAACACTCAACAGGGTCTTCTTACCCTGCTGACTTTGCCAAACCCGTTTCCTTTGTTATGTGGTTTTGCTAGGTTTTAGATAGGGGGGGGGGATTGAGGCTTAATGGCGCGTCGACAACTTGGTCATTAGCGCCAACCTCAGTCACAGTGCAGTGGTCCGGGTTGCCACTGCACCACACATTACAGAGATGTTATTCAAACCCCTAATCTAAATCTTGTCATACATCTGTACCTCCTGCAAAAATTGAAAAACACCGGACAGGAGGACAGACTTATCGCCCAATTGACGCGCAATGTCATGCGGAAGATGGAACCGACGACGAACACCATCAAGATGGCGACAATCAACAAGTAAGTGCCGGACCAAAAGTGGCCGTCGACACCAAGAACATTCAGGAGGGTCAACCCCCCGCAAAAGGAAACAGTGAGTAAGCCGGGTGTGACCAATCCGCAAACGGGCCAACACAACCTCCTCACGGCGACTGCGGCGACACGCCGAGTGCCACTCCTCGACAGTGCCTTTAATGGTCCGTAACTTATTACCGTCTTGTCTGTCCCACAAGGTTTGCCAAAAAGCGTGTAACCTCAGACGCAGAGTTGGAAAGGCATCAGAGGGAACAAGGCTGAGATCCCTACCGAGAGGGCCAGAAAGGGCCCC
>JAHWFP010235893.1:0-10923 GCA_023313725.1 Lithobius niger
CATTCAGTAAAACAGACACTAGCAAGAAAGCAGTTGTTCAGTAGAACCAATTTTAACTAGAAAATGGCCAGTCCGTAGAACTGATATTAGGAAGAAAACGGCTATTCAGTAAAAACAGACATTTGTAAGAAAGTAGCTGTTCAGTAGAACCGATATTAGCAAGAAAATAGCTATTCAATAGAATGAATATTAGCCAAAAAAATACCCGTTCAGTATAACGGTTATTAGCGAGATCAGTAAAACAGACATTAGCAGGAAAGTAGTCGTTCAGTAAAACCAATATTACCAAGAAAATGGCCAATCCGTAGAACTAATATTAGGAAGAAAATAGCTTGAACGTAGAAGAAAAACATTGATAACAATATCAGATCTATTCTGTAAAAATCAGTGTTAATTTTTTATAGTTTTATGCACGCTGTCCAGTTGCACCATATCAAAGACATCGCATTAAGAAAAATATTAACTATTCGCATCAAGTGTAGATGTAGTGACAAACATTATATAGTATTTTCCTAGATTACATCTTCGTAGAAACAGTGCTCGCCTATAGGGCAGTGACACAACGTTGTATTATTGTATATAACTCTATGCTGTTGCCAGTAACTGGGTTAGCTGCAAGGGTCATTGGAGGGCGAAAAGAAGGGCGTCTAACTGAAGACAATGCTCTTAAGAGTGGCTTTATTAGGCCTATAGCGCGCTATTTTTGTCGATTTGTTGGCAGTTGCTGACATTTTTAGGCAAGTGGAATCTTCATTTTCCGATTACAACCTCCCAGCATATGGGATTGGAGAAAACAGCGTTTTTTTAAGCCTAAGAAATCCGCTCTCAAAGCACTGCCTTGACTAGAAGTGCCGTTGTCCATTTTAATCTAGTGCCCCTTGCAGCTATCTCTCTTGTAGCCAATATGACGTCAATTGCCGCTGCTCTATAGTCTTCAGTTCAATTTCATTGCAAAAGCCCCACATCATTATACCAATGCAACATTTCCGATACATCTGGAAATATTCAAGTATGTGAACAAACTCAAACAACCGCAATCAAAACCATCCAGAGTTACAACAGCGTTACAAGCCTTTCTATCATTACCGGCTTCGTTCTGTGAATAAACAAACAACAATATTTCGACAGTTTCGTTTCTCTCCTATAGCATTTTTCAAAGAATACAGACCTTTACCAGATGATGCAGATGGGCTTAGGCGGTTTACTGCTGAAATGAGTAGGCCTATTTAATCTGTCGAGCCTGTCACGTGGCTAGTGATCAAATGCTCGTCATTTTGAACAGACATCCATGACTGTCTATTTGGCGACGCTTCCAAATAAATTCACCAGTTAACGGTAAATAGGAAATGTTTCTCGTGTGGGAAGCAGGTAAAATTGGAAACAGGAAATATTCCTCATTTAGAAACGTACAATAAGAGTACAATTATCAGCCAGCATCAGTACAATTGATTATAAGCTCTTTTTTTTCCCCACGGTCGGAAAGTCAGGGTTATTGCACTACTACGGGCATGGTAAACAAACCCCCCAAGCTTACAAAAAAACAATACAACAATAATAAGACAATTACAAAGCAAATTTTGTAATTTTCATCTGCGTACTAAGTTCAAGCAGCAGTAAATACCGGGAAATTTGGCACGAACGAGGAAAAACGCGTGTTTCTTGGGCCATTAGTAAAGAAGTAGGACAGCCCCCCCCCCCCCCCTCCCCACCTTATATGGCTAGTTTTAAGAATATTCCAAGAAGTAATGTGAGCAAAAGTAACGGTTGTTTGAAGAAACACGTTTTTTAATCTAACATTTATTCGAATGCATGCCCTATTGTTGAAGGAAACTTTCCATTCTTTTGTATTCCCATTGGCTAACGTCCTCAGAAAATAATCTTACATTATTTATAAACCAAAGTCTCATAGCAGAAATGAAGCAACGACCCCCGAAGGGGAACAGTGAAAACGTGCGAGTGTGTCAATTCTTTGGCTTGAAGTTGAAACTGGGACGTTGTTACCCTGAAAAGAAGTTGAAATTGGCACATTGTTGCCTCGAATAACAATTTGCTCTTACAATCCTTCTAACCAGACACCGTGGTAATCTCAAGGGCAAGTATTACATGACGTCATGCACACCTACGTATAGCAAAGAGGAGGAAGGGAAGGAAACCAAGAGGATAGGCAGAGGACGGGATAAAAGGAGGAGGGGAGAGGGGAGGGAGAGGATTGGCGGAAAGGGGGAGTGTTACACAAACAAAACTCGAGTGTTGCAGTGAACGATCAGGCAGCACCGAGCAAATACTGGGAAACAACCACGGGTCAAACAAATCCCCGGGCGAAGCCGGGTACGATGCTAGTAAATAAATAAATAAATAAAAGTAGCAAGAACAGCAGAGCATTCTTATATCTTCCCATTGTTAAAAGTCCCCTGATATTTCTAAGAATAGCAAAGCATTGTTGTGATTTCCCATTAGGAGTCGCCCAAGCTTTCATTAGATTTAGTTAGAGACAGGGCTCAGAGACATAGAGGCCTAGATTCCGTTTGCATGAAAACATTGTGACTGGCAAAAAACAAGACGTCACCAGTACTGTGCCTCTTTGTTCAAACCACAGTTCGAATCATTACTTGTACAGACAATTCCGTTTGACAGACATGCAAACAAACAAAAGACATAAGATTATTGAGATTCCCACTGATGACACTTGCACACAAACAAACGAACATATACTATGAGGGCGTGTTTATGCAGCGTATCGCCTTTGCATTCTCGCAGCTAGAACTCAATCGCGATGGCAAAGGTGACATTGCCATGGGAACGACGCCAAATGGATTAGCTAAATCCTACATCGTTTGAGTAAATACTTGCAGTCTTATAATCCGTGCCAATAATATAAAGAATTCCTCGTGACGAAACAATTTTCCCAAACGCTTCTGAACGCACGTTATTTGCAGTTTTCGTTGCGAGGCGGCAGACATAAAATCGCCGCCGTGTTGAAATTTGAGGTGATTTTTAGCTTCTATAGCTGCGAGAATGCAAAAGCAAGTGGTTGCGTAAACGTGCCCTAATCTTTATAGTTATACAGATTTGGTTTTGTGAATCGCTTAAGTAGGGCCTAGAATTGGCGTTTTGATGCTGACAGTTTTGTTTGTCCGAAAAGGGGAGCCATGTATTCTACCAATAAATGACCCCTGACTGGTAATAAAAACCCTCAAGTATGTTAAACACTCGTTTAATTTTCGGCCACTCCCACCTCTTTTGGGGCTTGGTCATCGATCAGAACAACCACAACATGACATAAGCCCTATATGGAGACAATGACCCCTAACTGGTAATAAAAACCCTCAAGTATGTCAAACACTCGTTTAATTTTCGGCCACTCCCACCTCTTTTAGGGCTTGGTCACCCATCAGAACAACCACAACATGACATAGCCCTACATGGAGACAATGACCCCTGACTGGTAATAAAAACCCTCAAGTATGTCAAACACTCGTTTAATTTTCGGCCACTCCCACCTCTTTTGGGACTTGGTCACCGATACGGAACAACCACAACATGACATAAGCCCTATTGAGAAAAAAAATACTAACACGTTAGTCGGCACACCTTCCCGCCACCTTGTACAAGGAACCCTAGCTTATAAACTGGGTTTCGAAGCCATTGAAGTTGAATTTATACAGGTGCATAAATTCAGAAGTTTGATAACCGGATAACATGGTTACCAAGCTCAAAACTGACCTCAGCTGGATGCAACGTGTTTACCTATTTTTCTCTGCCTTCCTGACACGCCTTCCACCTGTATGAAAGATTACCTCTTGGTGTCTTTCCGGGGTGTAAAAACACGGCCGCTTCCAACAGAAATAGTTTCAAGACAGGGCCCTATCCAACAAAAAACTTGAAGACAAGGCCACGGCACAGAAAAATTAATAGCTGGACGATAGGGTCGTGTCCAATACTAATGGCCAGAAAATAGGACCGCGTCCAATAAAAAAATCGGTTAAAGACATGGTCGTGTCCAGCAAATTTAGCTTTAAAGACAGGGCCGTTTCCAACAAAATGAACTTAAAGACTGGGCCACGCCCAACTTTGGAGTAATTATATCACTTCATTGTGACTTTTGGTCCAACGAAAATAGCTTGAGGAAGGAGCTGAAGCAAGGATTTTTTTCGAGGGATGCAACAGACGATTTGCATGAAAAAAAAAAATGTAAAAATTCATTACCGTTCAAACACACCTTGGAAATTTTTGCGGCTCTATTCTAGCAGCAGAAAAATTTTCTAACAGAAAGATGAATGATTACAAACAAAAAAGTGAAGTGTGCCGTAAAAAAAAAGGGGTCTATATGATTGAAGTTACACTTTACTTGTTAAAAGGTACGCGGATAAAATTCGTTGATTTTTAATTGAAATAATCAAATGTACAGTTGAGTAAATTGCATCTGTGTTAAGTGCTGTTGTCTTTACGTTTTAAAATATATGATTGGTAAAGCACAACAGAACTGTAACAGATTCAATTTTCCCAACTGTGCATTTGATTATTTCAATTAAAAATCATCAATTTTTATCCGTGTACCTTTTAACAAGTTAAGTGTAAACTCTTTTTTTTACGGCACACTTGACGTTTTTGTTTGAAATCCGTGTACCTTTTTTACGTCTATGGCGTCGCGCAACAAAGGGTTTTGCATGCAGTCTATTGTTGCTGGCCACTTTGAATCAATTCAACTCAGCTCTGAAAGCCTGCATTTACGAAATAAATACGCCATTCTATCGTTTCTAGCTGCCAATTTTGAGATCTATATTTTCTTCTATCTGCTTAAGCCTAAGGTTGCCTTCACACGTCGCTACTCAGTGGCGCTACCGGTAGCGCTTCTGCGTGGCCGGCCCGACCACTGCATACCACCAAGTAGCGCTTCTCTAGGTTGACTTTGGTGAAGCGAATTAGATAGACTTTACGACATATGGTTAATAAATTGGTTCTTAACGTATGCAAATCAAAAGTCAGTCCATGCCATGTTTTTTTTTACCTCTCAAAATCTGATGCGGTTAGCCCATTTTTTTTTTGGGGGGGGGGGGGGCCCCCGAAAAAATAATCTTTTTTTTTTATTCATATGGAACTTGCAAAATCAATGAAGTATTATGATAAAGCATATTTAGGCAATTGGATTTAGCAGGCTGGCATAAGACGTGACCCAACTTCCATGGTTTTAATGTGTGAACTTTCGACCGATCTGTTAAACAATGTAGCGTATGGCACAATAAAATTAAAAAAATTAACATTGCAATTCACAAAATCAGTGTGTTTTTGTAGTTTTGTATTTATTTAGTCCAAGAGACGTTGCTTTTTTTCCACGCGTTAAAATCAGATAACCAAATTTGAACCACGATGGAAATCAATAATTTTGCAGATGCAAAATTTAACCAAAAATTTTAACACTTGGGAATGTGCAATATTAGCCATTTCTAACAAAAACATGTGGTTAAATACAGATGCAAACCTATTTACGTTGCCTTTTGGACTTATATGTGTCAGACTGCCTGAGCGGGGAATCGAACCCAGGACCTTTTTAAAACAAAGGGCCAGGTCCCTCCGCTTGGCCCAGACTAAAAGGCCCTTTTTTTTTTTTTTTTTTTAAAAAAAAAAAAAGGAAACGTCCATAGGCAGCATTTAAACAAACACTTTCCAATCTTTCCACTAGGCCGTGTCAGTCTGGCTCAGCGGTAGGACCTTGGCCTTTGATTTCAAAGGTCCTGGGTTCGATTCCCCGCTCAGGCAGTCTGACATATAAGTCCAAAAGGCAACGTAAATAGGTTTGCATCTGTATTTAGTTATTTCTTGTGAGCCTTTGGCTTTCCCGTCTTTAAAAACATGTGGCGTTAGTAGGTTTCCTTTACATAACAATAACATTTCTTCTGTTGGCAGCCAGCATAGTGCTGTACAACTGTTACTGCTGAACGGCACTTTTAATAACTAAAGTACAGTAAAAATAAAAAACCAAATGACGGCACTTTGATGCGAGCGCTATTGTATTTTTTGTTTTTGTTTACTGAAATACTGATGCAGGCCCATAAGAGAACCAACGTTATTTTTTTTCGCGTCCTTATAATAAGAAGAAAGTTAAAAAAAAAAAAAGCCACACAGAAAATTTGGGGCATCCATTGTTAGCAGCTGAGTGTTAGAAAAAGTTCATTTTCATACAATGTACGACGATCTACGCCAGGACGTAAAATTTAATGTCTTCGGGAATGTTATCCATGCTTCTCAACTTCGAAAATGAAATCTTCAATATTTACACCCATTGTAATAACAAACTACAATTAATACGATGGTGCGCGTCTACGTTTGTGGCGTGACTGAGTAGCCTGGTGCGTGACTGAGTAGCCTGGTGCGAAGGCTGTAGTACAAACCAATGCTATACGCTACGAGTGGCGCCACACGTAGTGGCGGCGTTCGGTAGCGGGAGCCGGCCACTCTACGCGTCTGTGGCGCGTAGTGCTGCTGTGGCTCCACACGTAGTTGTGAATAGCCCTACTGTTTTTTATGCTACAGGGATGTTTTTAAAGTCAGCGGTTCGCTTGCTGAGCGCTGAGTTTGCTTGGTCTCATCTTCCTTCGCTTTTCCCATTTTCAAGCTGAGATTATAAACGACGTTATTTGAAGTTTACTAAGCACAAACATGGCCGACAGTAATAAAATCAGTTATTATATCTCTTTTCTCGGTTTTATCGCGTTATTAGTAGCATTTAAGATGATGAGAGCAAAGACTAATCAATTGAGCTGCTGGCAGCTATCAATATCGTACTTATCACGCAGGTATCATGTAGATTTATCGATTGTAGGATGATTGTTGCCGATTGTCGCTCCACGGCACTGGCGCATGCGCACATCGTGCCCCCATATTGGTTGCGTAAGCTCAGCGAACTCGGCACCCTTTTCCCTCGCTTGGTTGGCTGGCCAGCGGCTGCTGACTTTAAAAACGACGGAAAAGTTTCTCAGCGGCAAGCGGCTTGAATTAAAAAACGGGAAAGCTTGCCTCGCTCCCAAGCGGCTCGCAAGCCGCTGACTTTAAAAACATCCCTCACGCTCCTAGTGACGCTTCCCGGAAGCGCCACTCGGTGGCTACGTGTGAAGAGAGCCTTAGCTTTAACCTTTTAGTGTGTATTCCTCCACCAGTCTGTTGCAGGGTTGAACCGGAACCTGCAGATTGAAATTTGGCACATAAAGCAGCATAGATTGGGAATAGATGTACATCATTTTAGAGCGTTTTCTGTGCTACACTTACCTAATCGGGATACTTTAGTGGTAATACTACATAAAGTGATGTACACGACGGGTTAGTTTAGTTGGATTAGGTTTTTATATTTCCTCTGCTTTGACACGCCGTTCTTCGACGCAAATTTATGATCCAACAATTTTATCCGCCAGCAGGCAAACAGGAAATAATCCTTTATTTACGGAAGTAAAAAATTCTTCCCGTAATAAAAGTAATCGCTGAGTTTCTCCACGAATTTCCCTGACCGCAGATTCAAGTAACGCTCCGCCTCATTGTATAAGAATGTCTGTATACTGGCGGCCAAACGCTTTGCAACGTGTATCCATATGCACAGCCTAGGATTTCTTTTCTTTTAACTTTATACTTTTAATTCAGAGAATGTAGGAAGTCATTTCTTTTTCTCCAGCTGCGGGCCAAATAAACTTTCATATGGAAATTTAAGTTTTGATTGGAGTTACTGTACCCAAGAAGCGAGCTAATAACTTGTAAATAATAACCGGTAGTATCCTCGAGGTAGGTGGTGCATGGTGCAAAAAAAAAAAAAATCAACAATAAAATGTTGTAATGCATGCTTCATCTGATTTACAAACACCACATATTTTACCAAGCCCATTAAAATGGTGAGTACGTGAATTTAAGGGTAGCGATCCACTAGCAGTATGCGGCCTTTGGTGTTTTCAAAGAAATCCTCAACTCGTGGTAGAATTTTACAGTTGTACACGGAAAGAGTCAAGGCATTAAGCTGAATCTCCAAAAATTAGGAAGATACGACTGCAACTGATGCAGACATCAGTTTATTCCAACTAACCTCGTTAGAAATATATGAAAATACTTCATAATCATTATATTATGGCAACTCATCCAGTACGGAAGTTAGTAGCGGAATGAACCGTACATTAAAAAAAAACGTCTTTGCAATTTTGTCACTGCCCGTAAGGCTAATCTCGCCAGATATTTCAATACGCTAAGGGACCGGTCATTATTTATCACTGGGGAGGGGAGGGGGCGGAGAAAATTGGGAGCATTTTTGGACTCTCTCGAAGGAGAGGAAGCCATAATTTTTTAAAGTCCTGTCAAGAGGGGGAGGGGTCTCAAAAAAATCATTGATCAAACTGAGAGAAGTCATTTTTGGACTTCAAAAATGACTATTTCAGCAGTAAAAATTTCTAAAAGTGCCTCAGCTCCTATGGTTTAACCCCCCCCCCCATGATGTGAGTCTTTACAAGATGTCGAAGCTATTAATACCAGTACTACAAGAGTATAGTTTTCTGCAATGAACTTATTTTATGAAAGCCTTGCCTACTTCTTCTGTCTTTCAGATGCTGAGTATACGGATATGGATATAGAAGCAAATATGCGGTGCTTGTTCATCGTACTTATTGTATGAAACTCGACACTAGCAGTAACTTCTCGGTGCGAAGTGCTACTTACTTAATTTGGCTACAGGGAATGATCTGTAGACACTAGACAGTCTCACGAAACTCGCATACGAAAATCTCATTTCTCTGGGGAAGTCATATTATTTTTTAACCTTGAGTGAGAGGGGATCAAGGGTTTTTGTCGTATTTTTCATCTCCCCCCCCCCCCGGCCATAAATAATGATCAGTAAAGGGGGATCTCGATCCTCAAATTAGGCCATCCATATTCCCCTGGCACGCAATAAGAGGGCTGAGAATATTTTCCTCCTAAAAGAAAATAGCCCAGCTTGTATTGAATTAAGTTTAATTCTGAAGAAAAACTACTATTAGACATAAGTATTTAATTCCCATAGGTTACGGCAGGGACTGCAACACTTATCGAAAAAGTTTGCCCAATAAGATACTTCTCATGAATTCTGTAGGACACATGTTCAACACAATATATTAGATTTGGATATAACATTAGGGTTTTGTTTTTTAAGCAAAGTTTGGCTAGATTCTAAAGCAACCCTAAGATACGCTTATTCCGAGGACTGTAATTTCTAGGGAACCAAGCTTCCAGACGTAATACACATCATCCTTTTAACTTCATTATACGTGTTTTCTCTGGGCTGAACTTCAGACCTAAATGTAAAGTTCAGCCCAGAGAAAACACGTATAATGAAGTTAAAAGGATGATGTGTATTATACGTCTGGAAGCTTGATTCCCTAGAAATTACAGTCTTCGGAATACGCGTATCTTAGGGTTGCTTTATCATGCTTCTGAACTAAGAGAAAATGCTACGAATAATAATTTTTGGAATCCAGTAGGTGACTTCTATTAGATAGGCGTCATCAGTGAGTAATAAACCTGGAAGCCTATTGTGTGCGCGGCGTATCTTGAGTCCTGCACGTATTTTATGATTGGACACGTCTTCCTGGAAGGGGCGGCTTTAATCGACGGCCACCATTGTTATTGTAACTATTTTGGATATCAACAAGGCACTCCGCTACCAAAAACATACAATCGATTGTTTGTGATCATTCTGTGCAAACTCAAGATCGGTCGCGGACACTATAGTATCGTTGTCCGAAACACACCCCGCTCGCTCAACTCTGTTGCAGTCTGTAAGAAAGTCCGCTTAACGTTAGGTTAAAGAATTAGGTGACAGGATACAACCATGTTTACCCTATCCAATCGGTTTCCTCACTGTGTTCTTAATGATGCACGCTCTTGAACATTATGTTAAATGCCGAGTCAAATTTAATATTTTTCAAATTTTGCCAAGTCGCCATTCTGCTTAGCTTATCGTATGTATTTTCAATATCTAGGAAAGCTGTATATAACGGTTTCCCTGTCCTATGAGCCCTGTGCATTAATTTAGTGAGTACAAACAGATTTTCGGTGCACCTCCTGTCGTTCCTAAAGCCATTTTGCAGTTCGCCTAACAGATCACTTTTCTTCTTCTTTTGCTACCAATACTAGTCTGTAATTCTAAATAGAATCGTTTAGTTTCCCGTGGTATTTTTATGAAGAAAGGTTACCTCGAGGTCTTCCATGCGTCGGAGAGTACTTCAGTATCAATGAAAGTGTTGAATATTTCCAAAATCTTGTTTTGGATACTGGGCCATATTAATCAGCAACTCCTTTCGGATTTCATCCATATCCCATAGCATTCCCTCTCTTTAGTTTTCTAATAGGTCCGCTGTTCGGCCAAGGTAATCGGTGTTGGCAAATTACTATTACCGATAAAACTTGTGTTATGCAAGTTTGGTAAACACACCAAAAGAATCGGAATCTGTATTAATACACTACGAAAAAGAGGTGGGTATACATGTTAGACAATGTTCGGCTGGATAGGAATACCATTTTCTTGTTTTATTGGTTCGGTGATGCAATCAACTTCATGAGTTATATTTTAATTTCCACAAAAAAAAACTGCTTGCGTCTTTACCCAGGTTTTTTTTTTAGCTCTTCCGTACAATATTTTGGACTGATATGGTTTGACTAACTTATTGTGATGCAACATCATTTTTTCCCATTTTAATCTCTATTTTTAGCATCAACAGTGTCTTCTGTATAGCTTTACACTTCCTGGCTTCCCTCCATTCTCTCTTTTATCTGGTACTATACGGCTTTTTTTCTTAAAGTAAGTGTACCACTATCCACCAGTAGTGAAGTGACGCTTTTGTTTAAGTGTTCTGCAGTTGGGTTCGACTGATTGCGGTTCAGTGTTTGACTGATTGCGGTTCAGTGTTTGACTGATTACGG
>JAHWFP010235894.1:0-12703 GCA_023313725.1 Lithobius niger
TATTGATAAGACTGCCACTTTGAAAAGTAATTAGTGTTGGGTTTTTTTAAAATTCGTGCCACGTTAATGGAAGAGCGAGAGAAGTAATAATATTAATAATGAATTATGGAAAAATCAACAAGCGGGGTCATGACCCCCTGATTCTTGGGTGTTTGGTTTGCTATACGGCCAGTGAGCAAACTGAGCAAGTAGTAGCCAACAGTGCCTTTCACTCCTAAGGCCCCATTTATGCATTAAGGAGCATTGAGGCTCGCCGAAGAGCTTGCTAGTTATATGTATATTTACTATAGGTTTCCAGTTGCTAAAAAAAAAGGATAACAATAATTTTTGATATTGCTACAACATTGTCGTTATTTCTCACAGTTTACAAAATGTAGCCTACCTATTCTCGCATAAAGAACAGCTTGTAGCGTTGGTCATCGTAAAACGACGGTCAAAAATGTAGCACTTCGTAGCGAATTCAAAATCCGACATTGCTACCATGTCGAATCGAAAACAAGCCATCGAATGCTACTATCCGGAAATAATTCCGCCAGTGTGTGCAGCTTTTGTTATAAATCGATGCCGTTAGGTCGCGACGTGCTCCATACTTCGTGTCTCGAGCCTTGAGTAGTCGATCCTCATTCTCTTCCTTACTATAGTTACTAGTATAGAGATCTTGAAAGCCACTTGCTCCGTTAAAGGCAAGAGACAAAGTAAATTTAGCGAATTTATCAAAGTAAAAGATAGTAGGTGAAAATATTTACATTTCGAGTAGTTGGGTAAACGCACCTTAACACAGCTAGCCGTAACTTGATTAGCGTAGAACCTACGACCATCACCTTACTAGCTTAGCGGCACTTTACCAAAAGTGGTACGTTATTCTGTGAAGAAGTACACCTCCATTAATTCGGGGAAATTAATCACAAAACGGATCAAGAACCTTCCTCCCCCCCCCCCTCCCCATTGGCCCTACTGGAAACGTCATACACCACTTCCGGTCCATGGTTTCCACAGATTTGTAGTATACGGACACAGTGTGCCTCTCCTGGTAAGGAATTTCGTGAAATTCAGGAGCAGATGCTTCGTAGTATAGTATGTGAGGGCGCCGAGTTTAAGGCTGTTAGCACATAATTCGTAATGAATTATTGGTTCACTACAAGGATCTAGTAATACGGTCATAGTGGTTGAACGGTCGAAGTACGCTGTTTGAAGTAAGCTGATTTGATCAGTCAATGGGAAAATGATCCGGAAGAATGAGCGAGCCAATCACGCTTCTTCAGCACTTGCCATCAGTATTATTCCAGCCTTTGTAGATATTCTCTCGAGTCCGGCCATTGTCACAGATTTCCCAATTAAAATCCCTTCTCAGCTGCATCCTGGCCCGGCCCGGCCCGCCCGGGGCGGGTGGTTGGGGGGCGGGGGGGGGGGGCGCCGAAAAAAGGGGGAGGAAGGACGGAGAAGGCCACCCGATTTTTTTGCAATTGAAAAAATTTATTGAATTGGTTTTTGAAATTTTTCAAAAGCACTTAAATTGCTGAAAAGTTGTTTTACTGGGGTCCGACAGACTTAAGTATTTCTCCCCCCCCCCCCCCTTTCGAGGCCCGAATTGTCGGATCCCATTTTGAATTCCAATTATTTTAGACTTCTTCGTCCTTCTAAATGTCCAGCGCAAAGATAAAAACAGAGCCAGTTTTTTAGACGCAAGCATTAGTTTGCTTCAGACGGCTTACACTGTATGGGCCTAAATAACCAATGTGTTGCCGTGCCCTTACGTCCATATCCTTCCTTAAGGCTCGAAGATGTTATTTAAAAAAAAAAGTAACCGTTAATCGCGTTGCATGGTATTTCACGCAGCCTGTTTTACAACATCCTTATCTAAGACACAATTTCAACTTTTGAACTTTCACATCATCACACGATCGCTACTACGTCCTTTTTTTTTTGTTGTTGTTCGTGCGCAGTGAAGACTCGCTTTTCTTGAAAGAGCTCAATCTCTCAATTTCTTTAATAGCTCAATTTGAGCTGTGAGGCAGTCCAGAACCTTTCCTCAATTTGGAATTGTTTGTATTGTATCTTTCTCTCTTGCCCCACCATCAGGCCCAATCTTCTACTGAGCAACCTGTCTGCTTCAGGCGTCCAGTGCTATCAGTCGAAAAGGACTGGTGGCTGGTATTGGATGAGATTTACGCGTTTTGTTGTGCGTGCTGGAGGGGGTGAGGCGGCGATAAACGCCCAGCCTCGACGCCCCCGCAACAAGTGGGCGTAAGGAAAGGCTTATTTGATCTGGTATGCCAATAGTCCGATAAAAGGGAAGAATAAGACGTGTTTGGCCTCCGCCCCCACCTCCTGTGAACGTCCGTCCGTCCTGTCGTCCATAAATCAAGAGGAAACGAGCTTGGGTTTGCACTTAAGACGATTGGAGCAGGGCCAGGCGTAATTGGTCCATAAAGCAGGCGCCATAGGACGAGGGCCTTATCGTTATCACCATCTCTTGTTGCGCCGAAATTGTACGAGTCGTGTAATAGCACGTTGCAAGCGCCGGGTTCTTTGAATTGCGGACGGGCCCGGGGCAGCGGCCGGATAGCCGCAGGGTGCTCCGAGTTGCTTGCTTGTTAAATACATACACACACTCTGACGTAAAAAGAAAACAAAAACAATTGCCAGCCGCTTTTTGAAGGAATGAAATTAGTGAGTGTGGCGTGGAGGGAGAGGCGATCATGCAGCTGAAAATTTTCATTCGATAAATCTTGGTCCAGGAAGCCATCAGGGTGGCATCAGTGACCGGGGGGGGGGGGGAGGAGATGGGATGGAGGTTCTTAGGTCCGGGCCACCCTACCTTCCTCGGGTGTACCATAATTGGGACCGATTAGCGCTGTCCAAGACGGCCGACGATCGGCCTTCGACGGCAAGTTACGACGGCTAGCCCTAGAATCCATCACGGTTCCAAATTGGACGCATTAAAGAGGGCGAATTAGGCTGGTTTATGGGAGCTAATATTCGTGTCATGTAAATTACGGACCAAAAACACAAACCGGGCGGTGGTTTGGCCCGGAGCATGTTGTTGGTTTGCCCGCCCGAGAAATTGCAGTGGCCCGCAAACCTCTGATTAAGCGCCTTCCTTGCCCCGTCTCATTCAATGATAGAGACATCAGCCCTTCTTTCCTACCCCTCCCCTCCCCCCTCCCTCCTTCCCTCTCCAAACTTTCGTTCCTTCGCATATGGCTGATCGTTATCGGAAAAAACAAAAAAATGGGCGGAACAAGACAAAATGGCGGCCCCGCAGGTGGATGCTTAAGGATACAAAATGGCCTCCGGCAAACGAAAGTTGATGTCTTGATCACCCGTTCCCAGAAGTCGGTGGACTTGTTGTTTTTCATTAGACCAGTTTGCTTTTAAATCAAATTTGTCATTAATCTTTGATAATAAGGCCGAGATATCTATTAGGCCCATTCTTCGTGCTGTAAACATTTATTTTCAATAATCACAGACTTTAAAGTTGAACGCGTCCAGCAAGCTGAATTAAGTTGTCTGAAATTTATTGTCGATTTGTGCTCGTTTTTTCTTTCTTTTTATTGTAGGAATTTTGTAATTTTAAGTGGGAAAATTAACAACGTCTACAACAAACTTGATTGTGGTGTGTGATTTTTATAAGTTCTAGGCTTCTAGTCGTTGTATTGAAATTCTTACGATAATTACTTTGCCTATTCAGTTTTATTATGACTACGAATAGTATAGGCCTATATCAACTTTCAAAACTAATTCACCGTTTCCAGAACACCAGTTACGTACTTTATGATTTCAAATTCGCTCGTTTCCTGAGGCGAGGCGAGGTGACCCCCTTGCCCGTGGGCCCCCCCCCCCCCCTCCCATGCTTCTGCCCTGCCTACACAGCCTTAAATTCCCTAAAAAGCCTTAAATATAGAACACCAAAATTCAGGCTTTTTCAAGTCCTATAAATGGCTACTGCCCCGTGTACATTTAGAACACCAAAATTCAAGACTTTAAAATCTGAATTCCATACCTACACAGCCTTGAAAAGCCTTAAATTTAGAGCACCAAAATTCAACTTTGAAAAGTCTTAAAAATGGTAATTTATATTGTTAGAGCCTTCAAGCTACCTTGAATTTTTTTATGTTAACGAAATGAGGTTAATAACTGTAATGCTAGAAATTTTGTACCTAATAAATTAAACACACAAATAAATAAAACCATTCTGTCAGAAGAAAGAGTTTCTACTGTAAACGATACTTCCTGCAGTCGGACGGAAATCGAAAAAAGCTAGAATTTATTATTAGGTAATTTAATGTGCAAAAAACCTTGAAATTGACTTGACGTTGTCCTCGAAATTAAAAATGCTTCAGTTGGGTTCGTCTGTTTTGTATATTAACTTTGTATATTATTGTACTTTCATGTTCAGGGGAATTTTCAGAAGAAACTATTCGACGTAAGGGAGCCGAACCAAAACCGGGTTATCTGCACCATTGTAGATGATGAGAGGGACAATTTAGCTGGAGAAATCCAAGTAGAAAACCAAGGATCTTTGATGTGCCACAATCGAAAGAGAATGAGATACCACAGGGTCCATACATTTAAATCATGGTCCCGAAAGGTATGAGGATAACTTGGAACTTGGTGCCATACTTTTAAACAGTAGGACATACAAGTGCTGGGATGACAAGTTATTTAGAACTGAATAGAAATGAATGGAATTTATTACGAAGCTCAGACCAGCGATGGGTCATCAGTCCCACCAAAAAACTAACACATCAAAAAAATAAAAATAAAATATAGAAATAAAAAGATAATCGTTCAGAGTAGCAGTTTGTAACAATGATCCACATTACCCTTCCTATTGCCTATCGCTCACCCTTTTTCGTTGCTACTATAAAAAGAATGAACCTGCCTGTCCTATCGCATTAATGTTTACCCATGTGGATAGGTTATCTTAATGACTGCCTACCGCCATACGCATGACCATCCCCTCTAAGCCAAAATGTATATCAAGAAACTGCGTTAGTTTCTTTTATGGGTTGTTGAATTTAGGTGACTTTTGTAATGGTTTCTTCGTACTCATCAAACAGTTTTTTGCAAAGCGATATTAAAATTACTATGTGATGGAATCTTTTCAAGAAACTGCCATAGTAGTTTTGGTTACGGTCATCACACCAATTATGGTCAATACACCGATTCTTGTGAAGAGATACTAAAATTATTACTGATAGAATCTTTCTAAAAAACTACGATAGTATAGTTTCGTTTACGATTTATGAAGTGATAGTAAAATATCCGAAAGGATGGAATTATTCGAAATTCAGTGAACTACGATATACTTTTGCGGTTGCAAATACGTAGCTGTGCATGGCAGGGTGCACGAAGGATTTTATTATGTTCTTGTAAGGTGTTTTAACAATATAAGTCTTCGTTGAATGAGGTTCAACAACAACAGTAGCAAGGTTCATGAGAAGTATGAATGTTCGAGAAATTTAACTGCTACCGTGTAAACAACCCAAATCAAGTATGATAGATATTGTTATAACGCAGCAAATAAGCTGGCTATTCCAAACAGTTGTTCAGTTAACCTGCACGATTAAACTTCTCTTTCAATGAATAAATTAAAGCTGCTAAAGAACGTGGTGTTTAAAAACTTGCCGTGAAAAACAATCTGTTGCCACCGAAATGCAGATTCCTCATCACTAACTCCAGATTTTAGTAAACGGAATGCGCACCTTAAATAAAACTGTATGGCAAGATGTTGTAAATGTAACAATAGTTCATCAAGTTAGTCTCCTCAAATTACGAACACTCACTCATTGTATATAGGAATCCTTCTTGATCATCAGTGGCGTAACTACAATGAGGAAGAGGAGGCAGCCGCCTCCTGGCCCCACTGACTTTGGGGGCCCCCTCACTGGCCCCAATTTGAATTTGTTGTAACCGTAAAATATCAGAAAGTAAGTTATTGTCATAGTTTGGTGAAAAAAAGTTGTATTTTCTGTTGTAAAAACTTAATGTTCTATTTTTTTGAAGGGGGGAGGTTTCACTGGGTTCTTGCCTTATGTGGCAAAAACTGCATTTTTTATGAAGGGGAGGGGGTGACCTCTACTAGGCTCTTGCCTTGTGTGGCAAAACATCTTTTTTTTATGAAGGTGGTCCCCTGGGCTCCCGCCTTGTTTTGCAAAAAACATGTTTTATGAAAGGGGAGGGGACGGGGGGGGGGAGTGGCCATGTTAGTGGCCTCTACTGGGTTCTTGCCTTGTGTGGCAAAAGTGCATTTCTTTTTTTTTTAATGAAAGGGGCCTTCCACTTAACTGGATTCTCACCTTGTGTGATAATAACTGCATTTTTTTTTAATGAAGGGGGACCCTCCACTGCACTGCCGCCTCCGGGCCCCAATTTTGAAGTTACGCCTCTGTTGATCATTCGCAAAATCTTTGTTTCGGAAAATAACAAAACGTTCGCACAAAACACAAAAAATTGACAATTTACTCGAAGCAAAGAGTCTGCATTAAAGACTGGCTTTGTGAAAATACCCCATCCACTATTCATTAGGTTTAAAATACAACATGAGCTGAAACATTGCTAAGTTTTATGATAATTATTATCAATTAATTTTCGACGATGTACAATGTAAATTTTACGTGCATCATTTGCTACTACCATGACGCATTACATATTAATGGCGATAACGTGCTAGGATAGAATGAGGCACGTTCTGTCACCCTGGTAGCCAAACATTATTTGTGCGTTGCTGGGAAGTCGAGTCATGCATCAATTGATTTAGGCCTACTAAAATAATGTAATTCTGTCATACTTGCGTTATGTGGCGGATTCCAAGAAACCAGACGATTCATTCGTAAAAACAACATGGGGCGACAAAACTGACAGTTTTATTTGATAAAATACCGTGTGGTCATTTTATCTGTGGCAAGGAAGCATGATTGGCTGGTGGCTGCCATTAACTGGCTTCTCATTGGTTAGTTGCAGTTAGAAAATTATGAAGGGATTCTCAGCTAAAAATGCAGAAGAAGAAAACCCAAAACTTAATCCAGTGAGATGTGCTAGAAACAATGGTTGAAGTAATGCAAAAAGTGGACGAATTAGGCCAAGCCATAACAAACTAAATAAACTAACAACACCTAAGAAAACCAAACTTGGTTCATGATCTCTACACCAACACATCCTAATGTAACACAAATGCACACTTACACAATTACATACTTCTGACAAATAAACCAGTGTAACAATGACAATAGTGAAAACTAACTAAATAAATTAAATCCCAAAGTAACTGCGCCATGGAACACGATTTATGGATTTAAAACTCGGCGACAAAACTCACAACACATATGGTACACAAATACGAAAGAAGTATTTACTGGTTTAAAGACCTTCCACACTTTAGAGGCCCAAATCACAACAAGCTCGTGCCAATTCATTTTTTATTACTCGTTATACAGTGCAACGCAGAAGTAATAATATGATGAATTTAATTAACTGCATAAACTACAACTATGACGTAAAAATGTCACTAATGAAGAGACTGAATTTGAAAGGAAATGTTTTTATTCTTGTTACGTTGCTACAAAATCGACTAGTTACAAATGGAATGTCAAGTCCAACTGACGTTGAATTCTTGAACTACTGCAAGCATTTGTCCCAAATTTGATTTGGTCGGGTTTATTGCGATTTGACCCTCTGAGGTGTGGAAGTTCTTTAAACCCGTAAAAAACCCTTTCTTGTATGTGTACCTTACGCAGTGTTGTGAGTTTTGTCACTAAGCTTTAAAACTGTAAATCGTATTCCGTGACGTAGTTGTTTTGGAATTTTAATAGTTTATGTTTTTTCTCTTTAACTTTTCTTTTTCCACCCCACCCTACCCTATCACGCAATGTTGCTTGATCGAGTGAATTACTACTATTATTAATGCGTGAATAATTAATACTTAGGCTACTGCAATGTGCCATTTGGCGTAGCACTTAACAATTTTATGGCTCACAATGCAATCAGTATAAAATAAATTAAAGAAGCGGGCAGTGCGTCAAATTGCCTGGTTCAATTGGGTTTAACCTAGCGGCCGTTTCTTGGTTGAATGGTAACACTTCTTCGTTTTTGGAAACTTGGTGGCTATTTTCTTGAGCATTTTTGTTTTTGGTTGGGTTATATAGTTTACTTGCACTTAAATGGGAAGCGAAATTTCCACCAGGGTGTCGTATAGCTCCTACTTATTCCTTGTTTTCCTACTTTTTTTTGCCCCAATTTCGTACAATTTTCCCTAATTGTTTTTTTAGTGATCTTATTCTTGTTAGTTACCAGCTGGTAAACTGAGATAGATCCTGCAGTTTGTAGATATTTTTAATCCTTCGAGAATTTAATCCTTTGGTAAACTTTGCCACAACAAAATTTGGTTCGTTACCTTAAATCTAATTTTTATTACAAATAAAAAAAAACTGACAAAAAATGTTCAAATAAAGGTTAAAAATCTTCACATTGTTTAATTCATTTAAAAAATAAAAAATTACTTTTAAAAATTCAATATTTTTGGCTATTTTTTTAGCATAAAATTCCTATTAATTTTCCTTTACTTTTTTCCCCTTTTTCTCCCTGCAACTCCGATACACTATAAAATTAAATGTTGTACTTCAGGTTTTTTTATTTGTTTTTCAGCTGAAAAAAAAATCATTTGAACTGGCATAATTTGATGTTCTAAAGTCGTCCCATATTTCATGTCCATTTTAGATTTGGCGATCATGTTGCTGATAACCTAAACTGTGTTCTGTTATAATGACGACATCCCCAGCAACTGTTTATTGATTGTTGTAACAGCTTGAAAAGCTTGAACAGCTTGATGATTGAAGTGCTTATCTAGGACGATTCAAATAAGTCTTACTTCGCAACGTCACGTGAGTTTTATGTACGTTACGTTTACACAGCAACTTCTAACTTCGTACACGTTCATAGAATGTCCATGTCGCAATTATCGCTTTTCTACTTCCATCACCTTTTACGAAGTCGTCTGGAAGCGAAGTCGTTTCTCGGCTCCAGAAGAGTTGATTCAAAATGGCCACAATCTGCTTTTCCTAAGCAAAGTTATGTAGCGTTAACTTCACGGCACGGGCGTTGAGCCAGGTGGTGAGACACGACATTTTTGTACCACAGTTGGCCTTGGCTTGGAGTAACGAAATCATTTACTCACTTGAAACTCCCACCAACCAACATTACTCCTTACCAAAAGGAGTTTGTTTGACCAATCACAACCCGAGTGAGATTTTTTACATGAATTTAATAGGTAAAAATCAGGAACTAATAAATGGATACGTATTTGTAGGAGTCTCCAAGCGGTAACTATTGCTTCATATTCCACTCTTTTCACACAGTCGCGGGAGAGAAGCTGTCGGATTCCTTTCCCGGCTCCAGAGGTAGTCCAAAATAGTCCAGAGGTAGGCCAATTGGATTTACTCTCTGTTCCACGCGGGCAGTTAGAGATGTTACGGGGCAGTAGGCACAATTTAGGTATAGGAGGCACTGCACAGAGATGAACTGATCAGCTCTGAACTTGTGTACTCCTTTTATTCTGATGCTGCAACACTGGTCTATGTGATTATACTTAATAACAGCAGAGGGTGCCACAGCAGAGGGTGCCACAGTCTCCATCTATCAAAATGTATAATATTACTACCCCACTGAACCATATACATAATTCTTGGCCACTGATACGATAACAAACTTAACTCAACTCCAGCTATAGACATACATAGCTCATTAGCATGTCTTAGTCTTATATCATAGAGCAAACATCATTAAACTCTGCAACAGCCACGAACCAGCTTCTTGCTAATAATTCCATGGATAAGGAGGCCTACATTTAGCATTTAGGAGTGACGTAAGGAGAGCCCGGAAAGATCATGTGTTTCGTTAATGATATCCTTTTGTTTTTACGGTTGCGTGTTTTCTTGTAGTGTTCAAATGCGACAATCAAGTGTTATTATTTCATTGAGTTCATCCGCAAAGCCTATTGCCGATAAGGAAGGACCAATTTTTTTAATTTTCAGTGTTTTTCAACTCATTTTTGGTCGCTGAATCTAATGGTGAAAACAGTTTTTCTCTGTTTCCCTTTTGAAGTTGAAAAAAGCAACGGACGGACAAAATCGTTTCAATAGTCTAGAGAAGACTAAAAGACTAAAAAACTAATTTCCCATTTTATCCAGGATTTAAGTTCATATTTTATCCTGGTATTCTAGTAAAAAAAAATAAGAGACGAAATCTTTGGACACGTATTGATGAGTTAGTCTAGCGGCAGAGATGCGCCTTGTTATTTCAATAAATTTTACTTGTAAGCTAAAATGGCGTCAGTCTTGGTCGAATTTATTTTATTTTATTCCGAAAGCGAACAACAACTCAAGTTTTTGGTCTCCCAGCCATTCTCGTTTCGAACTTGTTTTCGTTGCTACTTTTGTCCCCCCCCCCCCCCCCCCCCTCACCGTGTTCTTACGACCGCTTTCATTTCAGTTTTTCCTTTTTATTTTATTTCATTTCGGCTGTTCGGCGTCGTTCACAACTTCTCCCCTATAATTTGTCAGCCATGTTTACTTTGGCTTTATTTCATTAAACGCAAGAATTATGAGTGTAGCTGGCTGGCGCTGGACGGGGCGGACAAGTTAAGGATTCGTGGGCGCCATTGCGGGGGCGAAATGACTTGGGGAGGGTGTGGGGGGGGGGGGGGGGGGGGGTGGAAGGACAATTGGCCTTAGGCCTGTGCTTTTCATTCGACATACATCCAAAGTGGTCTGGTGGTGTGTTCGTCCTCGATGTCTGTTCAGTCTATCTCTTTTTCTCCCGAGTTCTCGTACGATGGAATAAATATTTGTAATCTGGCGAAGGCGGCGCCCCCTAGAGAGCAGTTGTGACGTCAGTATAAGGCGATTCTCTTTAATTTTTGTCGATTAGATGGGGAGATGGACGTGGTTTGGTGGAAGCGATGGCGGAGTGCGATTGCGTCTGGTCGGGGTTGCGTCGAGGGGGCCCGGGGCCATGATAAGCGCCCAATGGAATCCCCGCACCGATGCTGCGAATGAACAAGTAGTTAGAATCAATAGGCCTAGGCCCTCCCTTCAGTTGCAACAAGGGCGCTGGGTTTTATCGCCCGCCTCGACCACAGACGATATTCACGTGCCTGATAGAGGTCGGCTATATTTTAGGCCTAATCCCGAGTCCCGATAAGCGGGCTGTTGCGAAATAAATCAGATGCTGGCGGATACGGGACGAAACGAACAGGCCGACCTACGGTGGGATAGCGTTCCTGCCTTACTAACCCCGAAGCTACGTGGCTTTTGCGCATGAACGTGATCGTCTGTATCCCCCAGTTGACGGCGGGAAAAGAAGATGACTCGATGTTATGAATCAGGAACGGATTGACAAGATACGCGTTGGGATATGGCAGGAAAAAAAATCGGGTCTGCACTAGATAGAGCCACTCAAAGCCACATCCGTGGTAACTTTCGATGCTACACGGAAAATTACAAGCTATATAACCAAACTAAAACAATTAATACCATGCCTAATTTATCATAACATTCTTTAATAAGTAATTAATTTCACGTTTTTACTATACCTTATCATGCGATTCTGGTGTTGAGTGTCACTAGCTACTTTTAACCAAAAAATCGTAGCCTATGTACGATATGAGCATTAGGCGACGTTGGTACGGAAGTTGGCATCACTGTTATAGTCATCAATTTTTTTAACGCCTTGAGGACGTAAAACTGTAAGGATGACATTAAATTGGATTTGCACAGATTTAAATTCACTTTTTTTTTGGAAACTTTGCCAAAACTTGAACTCCATACCCGGAGTCAGCGCAACATAACAACTTGTTCCAGAGTTTAGCTGTGCCTTCAAAGGAAGTCAGAGCGGCTCCAGGCATGCTATTCCGATGTTGCGTATTTCTCCAGTCGGCATTGACTATAACAAATGATCAAGTAAGACTCACGCAACACCCATCATTCTGATCTTCGATCAACCGTGATACATCGATCGCAATTACGACCATTGTTCTTGAACCACTTGTGTTTCTTACACACAAGAATCTTAAATGTGCTCAGGGAGCCTGGATCCGCAGTCATGCGCTCCCTGCCAAAACCATACAGCAACACACTAATACACCAATACACCATCACCATTAGATACTAATACATACCAATACTAGTTCATTATTATTCATTGAACGCAAGCAATTGTATATTTGGATTTCTCCAGCTAAGTTCCTCTCCTCGTCTACAGGGGTGCGGATAAACCGGTTTGGCTGAGGCTCCAGTAAGTAAACACAACAAATTATTTTGTACACCTCTTCCATTGTTGCAGCCGTTGATTTGATTTGATTTATTAACGAGCCTAAAGGGTCTAAAGAACCGTTCGCTCAATGGTAAGCTAATTTAAACACGAACTAAGGTATACAAAGTCTACAAAGTGAACTAAGGTAACTTCAACTCAAACTAGACAACGTTGGCAAGTAAAGGGTAAATACGAAAGGATACAAAAAGAAAGACAAGAAAAACAGGAATAAGCCAAGCACCATACTGGTACCACAGCACCTTAAGCAAAGCGACCTGTAGCTCTATAAAATCCAAGTACCACTCTAAGCAAATGCCGTGGACCAGCAACAACACCACCACCACCACCATCATCATCATCATCATCATCATCATCATCATCATCATCATCATCA